>DWME01003377.1:0-18470 GCA_018244795.1 Parelbella ahira ahira | reverse complement strand
TTCAATAATGGAACGATAAATGGCTTGATAATGATGACGATCATTATTATTATTAACGGTAGATTGCAAAACGCAATATATAATTATTACATTACTCAGCTTAATAAATTTCATGGTATTTATATTACAAATTACAATTATTACATTTCGAATGTATGTTTATATGACAAATCAAATCAAACGCTTATTAGAGACTACATTTTTTTATTTAACAAAGATTGCAAATGAATAGGCAGTGGTGGCCAATAACTGGCCGGTGTCACTTGGATTATTGCAACTGACTGTTAACAGGGTTTTAGAAAAAAGAACTATTAGCGTCAGTTTACATCACTTACAATTAGCAGATGTTAACAAGACTCAAAGTTAGTTGAAATTAAACGGTTAAATTAAGTGCAAAGAAAAAAATAGGAGATATTAGCTTGTTAGGCCATGATAGTCTAGTAGTTTAGAATTCAGCCACTGGGGGTCCTGGTATCTAATCTTGTAACGATTTGCAGTCCTGTAACAATTGTCTGACTGCCATAGTACAGGCTCAGTTTAATTTGAAATTAGTCGAGGGTATGTGAGTTGTGCCTATTATTATCAAAATAGGTAGGTATAGATAAAATAAAATTTAGACAATCGGACAGAATCTCCTATCACGGTGCTGTAATGTATATCGTATCATAAAGAAAGACACAGGAGTACGTAGTTACGTAACACAGGCGTTTGGAAAATATAATATTTCCAACGATACCTATATGATGGCCTCTTTTCACAATAGAACCATCTGGAACGTTCCAGACGCTCCCCACGTGTCTCTGGTGTGATCTTCTAGGTAAACCGTCTACGAGAAGACATTAATCACTTCTGGGCTTGGCCCAATTATTAAAAAAACACCATTCCACTAGGAAACCAGATGCCGTAATAGTTCGATGGTAGTGGTCACTTGACATTACATTTGGTAACACCACAATCTCCTATTTTAATACCACAGCGTATTTATTATAAACATATCATACACAAGTATCATGAAAACATTTCTACCCCAATCTGCTTACCCAAGTAATAATAATGAAAATCATCAACTTTCGAAAATGGAATCGCACAGTAAATTAAATATCCATTGAGACTAGCACCCTCGACTGCCATACCCTATTAGCTGCCAACTTCCGATATAGAAAAAAAAATTGAAAAAAAAATTACAAAATCGCTAACGAACTAGGCATCGCCTAGCTAACCATTCAGCGCGGTCATTAGCCCCGCTCCCTAGATTAGCAGGGAACTGAAATAGGGCATTGTTTTATTTAAAGCCGAGTTACAAAGGGCGTTTTTATGATTTTAGTAGAAAACCAACGGCCCCGCCAATCGCGGCCGCCCTAGCCCTGATAGATAGGGGATGGCTTGTATAAACCAGCTCAAAGCGCTTCATAGACACGCCGAGCGCTGAGTCAGCGATGATTTTTTCATTTTTTTTGTACTTATGGCTGATTAGCAAACGTGACGGTTAATAAAAAGAGACAATTTTTTTAACTATGTACTATCTATTGATCCATAATGATCCCTGAACAGACAAATTCTAATAGTATGTATTATGGCATTAATTTGCTTTTTTAATCATCACCTGTTTTGTACATCTGTTATTGGGCATAATATCAATAAACCGTCTCGATATGGAGACCGTCACGGTTCCAAATTTAAATAAATGACTGAAGTCAATAAACAATAAAGCATCTTTTTTTTAAATAACGTAACGTTACACCTCTAATATTGATTTTAAAAAAAGTGAAAAAACCAAAGTTGTTCTTCATATTTGGTTCTTATTTTTTATCTTATAGTCACTTTTATATCTCTATTCTATATCTAAAATAACTCTATCCGTCTGCAAGTGTCATAAGACTGATTATGATATCATAACTGAGTCGTTTCTGATGACGCTGTTTAGTATAGCTTTCACTTACATACCTACACACAGCATACACACAATTATCTACTCGGAGATATGAAAAAAATTAAGTGCACGCTAAAAAAATACAAAATAGGAATTAAGACCAACACTAATAGCAAAGAAAATACACATATCATTGAAAAACAAAACAATTTAAAATGACAATATAAAAACATACTATAATTTAAAATAATAAAAATCATAATCAATTATACCACTTTATCTTGTATGAAGTTTATCAATATTATAACGGTTATTAACACAACCGTTTCACCCAACAATTCCGATGTGATTTAAAAAAAGAAGGTGCGTATTTAAACAAACAGATCGCGAGGGTAGCTGGTGTTTTTTTTCCAATCCGTCAGCGGTACGCGCTGTCCTATGAAGCGCTGCCCGCTGCAATACTGCACTTTGATGCACTGCCCCTGCATATGCCATGCGGTCATTCAACCTTTTGCGGCGACTAGCTTCTGTCCGCGGATTTGTTTCCCAACTTACACGCGTTACGCAGGGGCTTAGGAAAGAATCTGTTTCGATGTATACAAATGTTGGATTTAAAGCTTTGTAGTCTGTCGTAAAGAAAGTAAAGGGATATTTAATGTTATTGATTTTTAGTAGCAAATGCAAAAAACCTTTATCTGATGTCATGACGAGATTCCTTAATTTCGAAATTGGACTACGATTTATTGGAAACGTTAAATTTTAAAATTGCCTTCAAATTAAGCTTCTCATACGAAGTAGTTTTTCTTTTCATAAAAAGTCCTGTTTGTTTTTTTTTATTAAAAGAAACAGAACAATTGGAAATTATTCAATATTAAACCATGACCCCATTTGTTAATGATAATTCTCGTGTACCGTCGTTAGTCTTGTAGCAACACAGAACTTCATGAGCCCCGAGTACCACTGTCTTGCACGTAACGGAAAGCTTCACGTCCCAGGTTAAGGCGTGTATAAAACAAAGTGTAAGTGTCTCACCTGATATCACCCTTCTATTTCTCAGCACGGTTATTATACTGCTGCGAAAGAATTCCCACGACAAAAAGATACTTGCGGGTAGATGGAAAATGTATTTACTCTACACTCAGTAACAGGTACTGAAGCGATGTAAGGAACAGCGCCTCGATTTCTGCGCTCAGAACCATCTTTTTTGAACCCAATTTTGTGCATTGGTAATGAGTATGGTTCAGTATTAAATAGAATAAGATATATAAATTTGAATAAAAAACACAAGAAGTAGCTTCAAAGGAGCGAACGTACTGACAAATAATTGTATCAAGCGAACAGACAGAAAGACTCTATCACGTTCTATATACATAGAATGATGGCAGGAAAAATAACAAAGCGGCCTGATATAAAAACCACAATGCCTTATAACCAACTATTGTTACTTGAATTAGAGCGAGACGGCAGACAGGACTCAGTGCCGTCTTCAAGAAATCGCAATAAAGGGTCAAATGATAATAGTTATATGTTTGATTTGTCTAGTAAATGGGAACAGGGTTGACTACCCCCATTATGTGTAAGCCGTGATTGTCTCGGCTAGATCCGCTTCCTGGCAATTACGATCCTTAATCATTGAGGGATGCCATAAACGAGGGGGTTTACCTACCTAACTGCGCAACAAATTGCAATCAATATGGCCGACGAAATGTCATCTCAGCGTAACGAAGATATTATGTTTGTTATTGTGAAAGCAATTTGTTTTATTAACGATTTTTGGAAATTTGGAGTGGTAGATTTATATTGTTGTGTTCTCACTATCTCTACTGAAAAATTAATTCCTATATTTAACTCTACATAAAGTAATTAATTCGTGTAGTCAACATCTGGAAAAATGAAATAGGTACCTATATTGTATTAAGAAAACGGGAACAAATGGGTGGTTTTGAAGATTAACTGTAGAATTTTAACTGTGGAACTAAATTTTAACTGTAAAATTATATGATAGTTTGTTTTTTTAACGTAATCAGGCTCAACGTATGAGTCATTGATGTACTAGGGACTGTCGTATTATATTTGGCAGTGTATCATTTTTGATAAGAGAACTTTAATAATAAGTTGAGTACTTCTTCGGTTTCTTCGCATTTGTAAAGATTATGTTCGTGTATTGACAAATATATATGAGTTTACATAAATTAAGCAAGACATCTTGTCTAGTGACACCACCAGAACGCTGCAACAAGGACCAAAATCAACAAAGTCAAAGTATCATACCCTGATTCATGATACAAGTAACGCCATCTGTTGACAATAATTGGAAACTCCGTGCAATTAGTACAAATCTATGCAAAGGTATATTCATAAAGGATCAAAGTTAAACATTTAAAATGACTTCTAAAATCTACTCTCCTTTCAATTAGAATACCAATGCCAAATTGCTGGATTAAAAACTGTAAACAGTTATGAACTCGAAAGCATAATAGAATAAGTATTCACCGTTTTTGTACGATACAGTTTAAAACACAGAAAAGAAAAAAAAGTGAGGTGCTGAAATATTTCCAGGCAGTACAACGAATAATTTCCGCCAAAATCCCCGCTCGAAATACACAAATATTCGTGATATCAAAAACCGTGTAATCCCTTTGCCGTGTCCGCTGTAAAGGAAAACAGAATCAAAGGCGCGAAACACAAAAATTGTTGAATATTCGAAACGGCACGAAGAACAAAAATCAAACACATATATTGAAAACTCTCGAAACACGTTTGGAACACGAAAAAAAGATGTTGGATTTTTGTGTATTGTGCTCGTGTCTGACCGCGAGCTGGCAACGTGTTGAGTTTCAAAAGGCAATAAGTGAAACAACTTTCATAGAACAATATCAAAGTATCAAATGATGAATGTAGAAGAAGCACATCAAATCCGAAAAGGTGTAGATATGTGGCACTCGGTGCTCTCTGCCTATGTCGTAAGGCATCTGGCAATATGATTTAATAATAATATTGTGTAAAATTTCAATTTTTTCTTACTTATTTAAACTTAGCATTTAACATTTAGAATTGGCTCCGAAACTAATTACCTTGTAAAGATAAAAGAATCCTTCAAGAACATTTGAATAAAACAAAAAAATATATTTAAACAGTTATGATTTACTGAAAACAATACATATTAAATTGATATTATATATGATATCTTCATGGCCTGCCCCTTGCAGGGTAGGCAGAAAGCACGAAGTGTCATCATCATCATTATCATCATCATTGTCATTATCATTATCATCGTCATTACCATCGTCATTATCGTCTTCATTATCATCATCACCACCACCATCAGAATAATCATCCTCAACAACCTGTCTCAGTCTACGTCTGGCCACAGACCTCTTAATGAACGCCATAGCACCCATAAAAACTTCGCATCGTTTTAAACCTTAACGTCAATAGTCGGAGGAAAATATAACTGTAGAGAGGAAGTAAATTAAAAACACATTGGGAACGACGATGTTTATTCCATTAGTATTTTGATTCGCATCAACAAAGCGCACGTCGCCGCCGCAAATCGCAGCCTCATTGTTTGCCGCAAACAAACATTCGCGGGCCCGCTTCCTTCCGCTCACAAAAGAGCTTCATTTGCGCCACCTACATTATTTTTAAATTTATAAGAAATTACGCAATCGCCCACGTTAGTTTTAAAGGTGGAACACTATTATTCTTATTAGTTACATAAAAACATTTTGAACGTGGAATACGATTATTATTAGGTACTAATTACACTAGAAAACATGTAAACGTTGAACACTATTATTTTTAATAGTTACATTAAAAAGTTTTAAACATGAAACACGATTATTATTACTAAGTAGTTACTTTAGAAAATATGTAAACGTAAAACACGATTATTCTTATTAGTTATATTAAATATTTTTAAACGTGGAACACGATTATTATTACTAATTACACTATTAAACATGTAAACGTGGAACACTATTATTCTTATTAGTTACATTAAAAAAGTTTTAAACATGGAACACGATTGTTATTAACTATAAATAACTAAAACTATCCATTTATTAGATACTTATACAGATTCAAGTATTCGTACATCGTGAGCCATATCAATTTCTGTGGCCATGTAATATAGTCGGTGAAACATTTAAAAAGCCTTGGAAATATTGGGTAAATTAGTACTTTATGGAAGAGATATTGGTAACATAGATATATAGGAATATCGTATTATTTTTAATTGAATCATATTTTTAATATCAACACGATGCTTTTATTTCAAAGACAGTAACACATACAAAGTTTATTTTTTTCCATAGATGGGACTTAATTCTCTACAATCAAAAATAAAAAGAGTTTCACTGCTGACTTCAGGAATATAAAAACATGCTTTACTAAGATATTTGCTCCAAAGATCCTTCCATAGTGGTTGCAGGTCCAGTAGCGTCAATACTGGTACAATTGGGGCACACTACGGACGTTTACTAATAATAATGTTCAGGCGAGGCACAGACCATTAAATCCTACTGCTTGGTATGACAGGTTAACGACGCATAACCCATCATGCCACTTGACTGCAAATTGGCGACTTGCAATATGTATACCACGTTGGGACACTGTGTTGAAGTATGTACGAGTGTGTGCTCCTAAACTGAGTGAACTACCCTCAATTTAATCTTGACTGCAGGGTAACTGATTGAAATTATTGTCTAGTGCGATCAATTGGACTACGATAACAGTACTTTTTAGAAATTACTCGATACCGCTTAGAAATAATCAAATCCCGCTGACAAAACAAAAGTAAATATTCAATGTTTTTCGTGTTTGAGGTTGCATAGAAATGTCTTTTAAAAAAATTTGCAAAGAAACAATAACACGAAAGTTCTATGCGGGCTATGTACCATAGAATGATGATAGTCATAATGTTCCCTAAAAGCACATCGACGTTGATAGAGCCCTCTTGAAGCCTACATTCACTCGTACGGCGCCGGTTTCAGATCAAAGGCAAAGCTAAAATGGTTTTAAACGGGATATTGCGACAATCATTTCTGAATTCAGGTAAACACAATATGGTTTTAAAATCTATGTTTGTAAGTTCAAATCGCTAATCTGTAAACTAGAGGTGAAACACGAGGGCAATATTTAATAATATATTCAAATGCTAATCCAGTCGAAACCAAATTTAAATTAAGACAATTTTCTTATGTAAAGTGCTATCTACAAAACCCTATAGCCTCAGTAATGAAAATGTAAATTGCCCGTAAGTTTTTTGTTAACAACGCAATGAAATTAGTTCTCGCGGCTTTAATAACAATAATTCTAACTTTACTTGAATCCGCCGAAATTTCGTTTAACGAATATCATAAAGCATTTCGAGCGCGGATGTTCATGGGCATTGGAAATTGGTGAATTCCACAAACCGATGACGTCCGCCCATACCGAACAATGCAATACGATTGTTCCAAAAAGGGCACGTGAACGGTGGTTTGGCCGCGCACTATTGCACTGTAAATTCGTTCGCGCCGCGCCCGGAAACGAATATCAAAGGAGAGAATGAAATGCTGACCTCGCTTTCAAGTAATCTTACTTTGTGTGGAGCTCGGGGAATTTAGTGAACCCGTATTATCAGCTGAATCAATGTAACCCATGGTTATTGCTATCTTTATGAATGAAAAAAAAATATTGCTTTTGACGTTTTAGCGTGACGTTAGCGTATTACTAGATGTATCTATTTATATGTAGAAAGTTATGTATATACATATCACTTGCCCCGAGAAATTTGAGCATTACTTTATGTTTTATTCTGTATGAACCTATTTGTATAATACTTTATAAATATTTATTGTATAATACCATTTCATAATGTACGTATAAAAAACTTTCAATATAAATATTCTGTAGTACAAAGCTAATATTTCTTGTAAACAGCAAATACTTCACAATATAATATCTAATAGATAAAACGCAATGCTAACACATTTAAAATATAACATTCACATGTATAATGCGTTTGTTTTTTACTGTTTTTCCATTTTGTCCATGACGTAAGTGAGGATTTACGATTTTCAATTGAATCGAAAAGCAATATGTAAATTCAAAAGGGGAAATTGAAAATGGTGTTGTGTATGCATATGTCATATTCGCAATAAAAATGCTGTACTTGTTCATGCTATTCATAGAATTCTACTATTTCTTTAGATTGTATTAAACTGAGGTGAACTGACGATTTGATAATACTAGTGGCCCAGTATCGATCAAAATTCGATCGTAAATCGTACAAAAATCCGTTTGAGCGTTGTCTAGGTTCTAATGTTTAAAGACTACGCTTATATAAATCTTTCCTCTGTGCTTATTCACAACAATCTGTCTCATGTCTGACATTGACATTGGGAACGTAAATAATAAATGGTTTATTTAATTCAATTTGAGGTATTTGTAATTAGGATATTACACATAATTATATTTTAGCTTGCTGCACTCCTTCTCTATGTAAGCTTTAACTATACCGAGTGCTACACTTCTCCGTCCGCGCAATTTTCCTTAAAACGAGTACAAAGTTTTTGCTTCATAAATTATTATTATATATAGATATACGTGACTATTTTTTAATTCCAAAACATTTTATCAACTCTAGACAAATAACATGTCTGCATCACGCTTATATTGCAAAACGTCAAATACTATTCGTCATCATTTGTTGTAACTCAGTTTTAAACGTTAATATTTCTACTTTAGTTTTAAACGAAATATAATTTAAAGAATAGAATTGCTCAGTTCAAAAGATCAGTTCGAGGTTGAGGGTTAAAGGCACTTATTATCTGGGCCGCGCTCTATGTAAATTGTTACGAAAACGTAATAAGCCGTGTTTAAAGCGTCGCGCGGTTTTATCTCCGGCGGGCAGGCGGCCGCGCCCCGCGAAAGGATAAGCAACATTACGACCCTTCGAATGACGATCGTTTATAACGACACGTACACCGCAATTCTGTTCTCTGCCTCCGAGGGCACTCGGCTGTGTAATAGGCTGTGGAATGTTGCTACATTTTACTTAAAATCACGCCTATATTTTCCTGATGGAGCAGGCAGATCAACGTAAGACTCCCATGTTTCATTTTTTCTCATTTTTGTTCGATCACGCCAGATTCTTAACGGAGAAGTCAGAGACCACCAAGTGCCATATTAGCCTCTACTCGACTACCTCATTAGCCAGTATATGGCCTACTTTATGAAGAAAGATGAATAAAGTATACATAAGAATATGAACATGTCATTGTGTTAATGGTTTTACAATAACTAGTGACTGAGAAGTAGTTGAAAATCGAAGTTCTTCCATCGACGATCTTCATAAAATAAAATAAGTTAAATAATTGAATTATCGAATTATTTTCATTTTAAAGGTTCAATGATTTTTTCTTAATTGTATTTGAATACCTAAGAGGTTCAATTGTTTAAGTCAATGACGCTTACATACTCATCTGTACACTTAATGTTAATTTAATTTGTTTTTAAGAACTGTTGGAATGAAATCCTACTGAAAATATATGACGAAAGTTTTCATTCTTTTTGAAATAAAGCGTGCCAGATTTACTCGCCGCATAAATCTCGGAATATCAAGACGAGTGCCCGGCTATTGTGTTTTGCCCCGCCAACACAGAGATATCCCACCTGGAAGAAAAATATTTAATATAAAATTAGATATTCAGAGACACTTGACATCGTGACGAAATAATTCTATAAATCGAAAAGAGCGAAAGTGTGGTGTCAATTTTATAATTCCAAATCCATAAAACATCAACATGTGTATCCCCGAAGGTACGCAGAGTGCACTAACCTCCTACAATTCGCCAATTACACGTACATTGTGTATATAACGTAAGTTTTCTTCATTTACCACAACCTGCGCGGTTACAGTTCACAATATTACTTCATTTTCTCAACAAACACTTCAAGTGCATTAAAACTCATCAAGAAAATAATTGGATTCTGCGATTTTGTGAATAATTTTCCCGTCTGATTAAAATCCGCTGGCGTTGTTTATACAACAATCCATTATTCACTTTGAACAAGTATCTTCGTTTAGAATCGGGAGAGGCCAAGTTGGAGGGGAACGAAGTTATAAATCCTTTTAAACGATAATTCAGTGACTTCTCTTGCGCTACGAGATCTCGGCTTGTCTGTAATATTGACAGCGAAGCGGTCATGGGAGTATGAGTGCCACTGGTAGAAAATTTCACCATCGCCATATAAAGTATTTTCTGATAATATTTAGTTAGTATATTTTTTGTAAAACATTCATCCAGAGACAACTACCATCAACAATATTCCATTACAGCGTACCACATTTCTGTCAAGAATATCTAGGTTAGAACGTCAACAGTATACTTACAGAGCTCGTTAGTACAAGTTTAATTAAGTCGCCAATGTACAAACGAGTTGCCGAAACTAGTTATAAAGGTTACTAGCTATAATTAAAGTTATACCAACTTATGATCAACTTAACAAGTTATACTTTCCTTATAACTGTTTATACGGACTCCGTTACGTTAGTCTATTCTGCGACTACGTTTTGCTCGATCGTTAGGTAATAAGTCCCTTTATGTCGTCGACAATTTCCAGTTGTTTGTGTGACCGCTGTCAGGTCTGAAAGGTCAGTCAATAGCTGTACCTACTGTAATAAGAAAATGTTAACGATGTTTCACGAGTATCTTAAGCTGACGTAATTCCGATCAAGCATGATTAATGTTATCGAGTAAAGTTTAAATCTATGTTATTATCTTGTTCAATGCTTATAATAAATGTAATAATATAGAACTTGAAACATCATCATCGTGATTAGCCCTTTTATAGTTTCACTTTTGGTCACGGATTATGTCTCAATGAAGAATGAAAAGGTTTGAGGTCATAATCTATCACGCGATCCAAGTACAGATCTTCAGACAAAGTGACAAAAACGTAACACCACGCCAGGCAGCTGGCAGAGGAGTGTAGTACACTCCCACGTTTCACCAGTCACGTTTAAGTCCCATGAAATACGTGGTGAGCCAATTGCCATACACCGCTCACAATTTAATTTGTCTTCAAACAAAGTAATGTTCTAATAATCTTAACAGACGTACCTACATACGAGTATGTATGGATCTGTTAACATTCGCATGTCGCATAAAATAGACGAATCATTGCATCTTCTTACATAAAAACGCTTATTTCTTTGATTAACACATTTTTACAACAGTGAACAAATTGTCAAATCTCATTAGTCCCCATTGTTTGGATGAAAGCTTTCATGCAAGCTTATTCCAACTTAGGGCGGATCCACTTATCATTCACTCTCGATCTGCTCACGCTCCAGTCGCGTTCGACCTAAACTTTCGTAATCATGTCAAACTTTTGACATCTATTGTAATCATAATCCCGGCTCTCACGATACAGAATATTTCACGAAAAATATTAGTATCGCGAGGACAAAAGGATGATACTTATAGGATATTCTTTAAACCTAGACTAGACTTATTATCGACTACTAAATCGTTTCACTGTTTGACAATTTTCTTTCAGAACGAAAAAGGTTAAGGCCATTGTCTGCTATTCTAACCAAATGCTGATTGGCAGACTTCAAATGCTTTAGAGTACTTGATGAATAACTGAGATTAAATGATCTAATTTATTAAATAAATTAATGTACTTAATTTTAATATCGAGTTAAATAACGACTCCTAGCTGAAATCACAAAAATAGATAGAGAATCATTAACTCAGTCCCGCCTCCTTTCATACAGAATAACATCCATTCCGTTACTCAATCATATCTAATAAACACAATTAATGAACTTCGAATTCATTATCGGACACCCAACACTTTAATGAGTTTTAACGTTTTAACGGACAAATCTTTAAAGAAAATCTACTTTATTAGAAACGTTTCTCCTATATGTCAAGAGAACTGCTACCCACCCCTTAAGCGTCTCCTTTCACCCATGACGAGTCAGAAACATGCCATTACTACCCCAGCTCAAATGTTCACCCTTAATGTGTAAGATTGTATTTCTTTCACATCCCTCTTCTTATATCACTGGAATGTCTCATAGAAATAAAGCAATTTTGAATCATTTCAATTAATTTTACACGCTAAAGTCAACTTAGCATTCTGAAAGCCATAAGCACGCTGATCAAATGTCGTTTACTAACACTGTAAAACTAATACATCATAATCATCATCATTATCATCCTAATTCTCCAATCTAGTACATAGTACCATATAAATTGCATAAGTTACAGATAAAAAAAGTAACAATAACTAACCTTCGAAAAAACTGCGCTAACATGTACGAAACAAAGGTCAGAGGTTTCTATCAGGTCAGATTGTAGCCGAAAGCGAGCCTATTTCTACATTTAAAAAAAGAAACCATTTAACTTTGATCGTAAATACGATATGCTTTTAACTTACTTTTCGTACTAAATCCCATCATTATATCATCAAGCTCGGTCCCCTACGCAGTAGGCAGAGAGCACCGAATGCCAAATTTGTCTATCCCTTACGAGTATACATTCTTTTATAAACAACATTAACAAAAAATAAAAATAATTGCAGATGTCTTTGTTTCTCATCATAACTAACAACTAAAACTATCAACGAAAATATGAATATAGATTTTTTAACGCAATAAAGTGCTACTTGCCAACCTCAAGAACGTTTAGGGAGAAATGTAAAGTTATATACGGCGCTACCAGCGCTGTGTACTCATACAAGCAATGAAGATCGTGTGATACGAACACGTCGAACATTTCTTTTATGGCCGTATGAGCGATGGGTTAGTCGAACGGCATTCTGTTATTAATTCACGCCGTGACCTTCACAGGACAATGCGGCGCCTAGCCGTGGGTGCCGTAGTACAACGATAAAGTATTCATTTTTTCACGTCGCCAACTTCGGCCATAAATTAAATTTTCACCGTAAATTACAAAAACTGGACGTTTTATATCGCTGCGTTAGTAAGTGCGTTGTATATCAATTATTCATATGCGCGATTTTACCGCAATCATTGTAGCCTCAAGATCGTTGTACGTTTTTACGTAATACGGGTCTGCGCTTTTCTTGCACAGTATTCGTATATTCTTATTTTGTTTAACCGAATATGGGTATCGAGATTTTAGTATTTTATTACCGAAATGCTCATATTTTAAAAATGCACACATTTTTACGTCATTTTTTAAAAAGAACTGTAATATTAAATTTAATAGGATATAACTAAATATTAAAAAGGATTTTGCACATACCATATTTAAAAAAAACGTAAAGTCCATACCCTATATCTATATATACTAAAGTGGCATACGAACGAAAAATAAATTGTCTTTTCGAAAAACTTTTTATCAGTAGACATTATTGAAGCGTGCTGGCAGAGCTATGATTTCCGTTTTATTATTTCTCAAACAGAATGTGTATCGTTGACTTCTGAGGCGGTTGGCAACTGTGGTTCTTGAGAATGTGCAGAATTTGTATTCCAGTGGGACTGTTCGTAGCGCTCCGGAATATCAACTGGAGCGGAGACATAATGTGGAATAAACTGCCGCAGCGGGACGTGCATGGCTCGTTGTCGCTGCACTTGGCCGCCACACTTCCGCGCGCCTCCTACATTATTCCCGCGTCCGCAAGTGTATGTAAATATTTCAGTGTGTGTACTTTCCCCGGCAGTTTCGTTTAATGCAACGAAAATATTGCACAGTTCAAAATTATGTTTTTAAAAATAAAACTAATATCACGCATGTATCTCGCTGAAAAGGTACATAGAGTATTTGAGAGCTAATAGTTTTTTCAAAATACTTTTGAGAATGTGGGACAGTCAACTCTTCCTATTGTTTTTTTTTTTAAATATAATAGAAATAGTCAATATTTTTTAAGATAGACTTTAATTTTAATTCAGTATTTCTAATGAAAGTATGGGACCAGAAAAAATATTAGAAGACGTATAAATATGAAACTCATTCATACGAAAAGGAAATAGTGTGTATTAAGTATTCGGTCCATTAACCAGATTGCTTTCCCCGGCGTTTTCACAACGCGTGTATGAGGCAAGTCTTTGTGCCGCGAGTGTACGAACATACTGGCTTTTGGTCAACATTTAAAAGAGAAAATTTATTATTTGTTTTTAACCTAACAATATACATCATTTTTACTGTTTACTGTCTTGTGAGTGTTTATATATGTACATGATTGTACATCAGTGTCCGCGACCCTGCCAATCGGCGGACCTCAAGGTCAAAAACGAGTGTTCATAATCAGCTTTATCAACTGTACTACTGCAAGAAAGATGGCCACATAAACACATCTGAAGCATAAGTACTTAAAAATATATGGCTATAGATATATATCTACCTACCTCAAATAAGTATACTTCTAAATATAATTCAAAAAATTTTTTTTGTCCCTAACATTAACGGTCACTGCAACCCGTAAACATTTACTACACATATCTAACCTTATATAAAAGTAAGGTTTTTAAGATAGTACAGATGCATTAGTACTCTTAAGAAATAATTAAAAAGTCTTAAAAAATTAACACTGTGTATCAAAAATTTAGTACCTATATACGAAAAATAAGCTAATAATCTATGAGAATCACCTCAACACGGATGAACAGCGCAGCAAGAGTACACAGAAGTTTCCGAGAGCGACCGCAGTTTGCTGAACGCTCAACATGTTGGAAACCACAACTTCATATTGCCTTTATATAATTACACGCTCGCTCTCTAACACACACATACTTTTACTCAGACAAACTTTGATCGTATCGACCTTAAAGTAATTTTAATGCGAAGAGCCTGCCGTTTTGAACTTTAATACATTAACCCGTTTAATTATAACTCGAAACTAATCATGTGCGTGCCAGAATGTCAGGACCGCGAACTGAAACTTAGTTCAGAGTCCTTTGTTACGGCGTATTATTATAATAATATGAGTTACAATCTATGTTCCCGCGCGATGATTAATGATGGAACATGATCAAATGTTCCTTAAGAAAACTTATGTCGTGCGTAATAATTCTTACTGGGACTTTACGTTTAAGTTTTTTCATATAAAACCACATACCTACCTACATCGTTATCATCATCGTCGCTAGCCTGTCTAAGTCCATTGCTGGACACAAGTTTAAGTTGAAAGGTTTCTGGTCAAAATAACCACAAGGAGAACAAAACGTAATATCACCCCTGTAATCCCCGAAGGGGTAGGCAGAGGAGTGTAGTACACTCCCACGTTTCACCAGTTACGTTAACGTCACATGGAATAAATAATAATAACAATTTATTTATATATTTGAATCAATTTCCTTGTGTTTATATCAACTATTATCATTGACAAACAATTATTTAAATTTTTAAGCGATATTTCGACATTATTAGAAAAAGATGGAAAGAACACAAATGAAACAACCAAAGTAGTTAAAAATACGTAATATATACATAGTTATGTGTAATATTGCTTAATAACAAGTAATTCACACATAAAACGATGAAGTAACACAGCATATTTACATATAAAAACAAAAAACGAAGCATTCGACGAATTGAATTGTTCTGCTAAAGCTTTCAGCGATTCGTTGTCGTTTGTAGGAACACGGAGAGCGGTACACGCTTCGATAAATGTATTGTAAATAATTCCATTATAACTCCTAACATCTCCAAATGATTTAGGCCCACAATTGTGGAATAATAGCGAACGTAAACGATAAAGATCTGAGTCCTTTGGAGAGGCCACGTAAGGATGAGGAATGATTTTATCATAGGCAAGTATATTTTCGGACATTTTTAAAAATGGGTCCATTTAAAAAATTATATATTTTGTCCATATTAACGAAAGGCAAATACTTTTAATATAGTAAAATAGATCGTGGAAGTCTTTTACAGTCCTCTACCTACCCCTTCGGGGAATAGAGGCGAAAGAATAAAAAAAAGTAGGTGGCGTTCATACGTATTTTACATCCTACAAAATACGTTCGATGTAAAATACGCTCATTCGTATTTTACATCCTCTACCGACCTTAACAGGACTTCAAAAATCCATTTAGTATTTTTCTATTAAGATCATTGTATAGTGTTTAACCGATTAGAAATTCCGATAAGATTTTATAATTATCATCTACCTACTTAACGTTACTACCAAATAGGTAACTACCCCTTCGAGAATTATAGACGTGAAGTTACATTTTTTTTGTATTACATAATAGGGAAAAATATACGCCTCAAAATTTCCTTTTATTGTCATAATGAAGTCACGAATCGTCTATTATCGACTATGCAAATATCATTATCCAATTTATGTATTCCATAACTCAATTGGACAATACTAGGCAATTTCTAATATTGGACTAATGATGGCTGGCTATAAAAAAGCAATATTGAACGGTGCTAAGAATCGTAATAGTGTCAGGGATATATATTACCTAGGACCAAAACATAGTTAAAAATTCCAACTCTTATTGCTCGAACGCCGCGCCGCTGTTGTAACCTCATTTCTGTTTTGCAATTACCTTGTTATCAATATGGTCTGATTCTTACACCCCATTTATGTATATTTTACCTATAAAAATGAATGTAAAAATAAATATAAATTTAGCTGGCTAACCGTTTATTGATTTTCGAGACCATTCTAATTCGACATAACGTCCATTTAAGACTTGCGATTGTCGATTACATTTATTGGCTAATTAGTATTTTTAAACAAGGTGCTTAAAATAGACGAAAAATTAATAACCTAACCTAAAATTAATTTCAAGTCAAATTGAGGGTTATATTCCGTTTGGCCGACTAAATATGAAAATTATGGTCAAATGAATATTACATCAAATATGAGCTTTTAAAATAAACTTCAATATTTACGTATCCGTTTGTAGCCGTAACGTATGTAATCAACTCTTACTACCCACGCTACAGGAGGCACAGAATAAAGCAATTAGTAAAACAATCCTTTATCTATTACAAGAATAATTTTTCATTGCGGTACTTACTAACGAAGAACAATCGCCGTGAACTCATCTTTAACTATTGTTCTACTTTTGTTCTATACAAATACAAAATGAACAAACGGATTAACAAAACAATTATATAAGCTTAGCTACAGCAGTAAACATCTCATTGGTTCCTCGAAGAAAGAGCAGAACAATGAAAATTCACATCACATCGTTTTCTGGTTTTAGTTTGCGCTCTCTCGAGTACGATGTTGGAACAACGTCGAGACATACACAAACGTTTGGTTCTTGCGGTGAGGGAGGGGGTAGGGGGTATGGCAAATAGCCTTCTTGTGACCTATAATGGCCGGCTTAAGAGCTAACCCGTCTACATCGCGATATACATATATTACATACCTGCTCGTTTACAATGTATCTATCGCTATTTGCATGAATTTTTGAATAAAATATGTGTATACATTGATGTATGTTAACTGTACGACAATTTCGACGTGAATCAACCGACGCTACATGTGTTACTTGGTTTACGTGGAACTATTAGTTTCGTAACATCAGAAAAACGTAACATTACGTCTGTAATCCACGAAGAAGTAGGTAAAGGAGTGAATTCCACGCCCATGTTTCAGCAATTACGTTTAAGTCCCGTGGAATAGGTGGTGAGCCTATTGCCATACACCACTCACGATTCTAGACTCCGAGTCACTACTAGACATTCTAAATTAGAAAAATTCAATACCACCCGACCTGGGGTTTGAACCCAAGACTACTCGATCGACAGTCGCGGTTGCAACCACTCGACCAACGAGGCAGTCTAAATAGTCTATTATTTAGTCTACTATTAGTTTCAATGTTGGATATAAATCTCCTCTTATGATGCGAGGGTAGGTATAGATGAAGACAGGTTACAGCATCGATTAACTGTGGATTGTCCTTCGCACATCACATAGAACATTCCAGAAAATAGGCGTGCAAGTCGTCTCACCACATTCTTGTTGTAATAAGTATTACGTGATTTTTACCCCGAACATAATTCGGTAAAGTTCGCAGTCATACCTAGAGGACACAAGAACTAAAACAATTCTAAATCATCACGGACTTATGTCAGTTGATTATATTTCTTTTGATTCAATGCTTTTAAATTAATGATGAAAACAAAATAATCTTTTCCCTGTCCTCTTAAAAACGCTAGTAAGAACACTGTTTACGATGTTTTGTATCATTAAGGTTAAATTTATCTGAAAACATCTTACTTCCCACTCGTTCTTAGAACTTCACCTTTCAAAGCCAGTTCAAGTGAAACGCGCTTAAATGCTAATTGAGACCTCGAGTTTTGAAGTTGATTAATACTTATTTAAAAACTTAACCGAAATCCTGACTATGATTTTCTATCATCCAATAAATTTTTGTTTCACATAAGTTTATTAAAAAACAATATTTTTTAATGAATTAAATGGTAAAATATATCATAACATCTGTCGTGTCTTGTTTGATTTTGTACTGTGCATACGCGTTTCTTTTTCAATATTAGTTAAATAATTATAATTACTTGATGATTATTTTGATAAAAGGGCCATAATCTGTAACGCCGGCCGGATGCGGGTTGGCAGAGTACATACGCCTTAGAGTACAACACGTCGATTTTCT
>DWME01003376.1:0-18471 GCA_018244795.1 Parelbella ahira ahira | reverse complement strand
GCCCGTAATTTATTTTTCCCTTCATTTCTATAATATTCCCCTCCTTTTCTAATGGGTTTCATCCTACTGCGATTTTATTTCACTTTTTATTATTTTTACAGGCTTCTACCCTAGTCTAATTATGGAACTCATACGAAAGAGCGTTAACATAAATAATTTTTGTAGCGGCAATAGGACTGACAAAACATTGCAAAGTTAATAATTATGAATTAAATATTTGTTTTATCAGGGTTTTTTGAACAAGTATCTCCTGAGAAAATGCATCCTTGGGCATTTTATGTGCTTTTCATTTTACGTACACTTTTCTAACTTTCTATTTTTTACGTTTCTTAGAGAAAATATACTTATATAGTAAGTATCAATGAGGTAAGTCTACAGTTATTGTAGGTAGGTACAAGAATAATCAAGGTTTTGTCCAAAAATAGCATTGCTATTTTAAAAAATTATGTACCTAATGGAGAATAGAATTAAAAACTACTCGAGAACGTACACGAGGAAAACATTACTTAACAAGTGGATGCGGCAACCTGTGCAAAAGTTTTAACGCCACGGCCAGTGCTTTCATAAGGTGCATCATGTCACGTGCTTTAATTCGCGAGAGAAAGAAGCCGGCAAAACGATGCGATGGTGAATGGCTGCGGGTGCGCTACGGTGAAGCTTGAGAATCTAGCCAGAAGACATAACGCGCGTGAGCACCGCGCATGCGTACCGACCCCATACTTTCAAAATTTTGGCGGGAACGCAACAAGGAAAAATATAACCATTTCTTGTATGTCTAAATTACCCCGTTGTTTTTCATGTGATAAAAGTGATAAAAAAAACGTTGGATATTTAACAGTTTTTCAGTAAGTTCACTCGTC
The DNA here is from genome assembly GCA_018244795.1 of Parelbella ahira ahira. Taxonomy (NCBI): domain Eukaryota; kingdom Metazoa; phylum Arthropoda; class Insecta; order Lepidoptera; family Hesperiidae; genus Parelbella; species Parelbella ahira. The sequence goes on along the minus strand of DWME01003376.1, from coordinate 17,611 downwards.
ACATTTCAAAAATGGTAAGTACCATAAATAAATTAATAGTTAAGCAATTTTCGCCGAGGTGAAGTGGTGGTTTATGCCAAACATTCCGTAATACTCAATAATATGCTAGAAGGACTTTTAAAGTTCGCTTCGATGCAATTCCATATACATCCCATATCGGTTGCATTGCAGGCATTGCAACCTACTGTGAAAAACGTGACGTAATTAAAGGATCAATCAAAGTACCCCTTGATTCTTGTAAAGTGGATTTTATGGACTTCCTATGTTAGACGAACTAAATGCCCCTAAGTACCCCTTGATTCTTGTAAAGTGGATTTTATGGACTTCCTATGTTAGACGAACTAAATGCCAAGTACTGTTCTCGACTTGTCAAATCAGGGTAATAGTAAGTGTATATAGTAGATGACAGCATACACTGCAGGTACACATATTTGACTATCGACAATCTATTTCGCTTCTAAAATTATCAATATTTTATACAAATCTCGGGTAAATCAACATATAAGAGTATATAGAGATAACGTACGTGTATCTTTTAAACTTTTATAAATTAGAAGATAGTATTGTAAAGTGCCAATTTTGATTGGTTGCGCATCAAATTACTCCTGTTCGTTTTGTTCAGAGAATTCTTAGATTAGGTCAAAGTCGAAAACGTATTGTTTCGAATAAGAATTTTAATCTCCAATACCGGAGTCATGTATAAAGAAAGTGATAAATGTAAGAGAATGTCAGGCCTGTAAAGTAGATATTTCGGTACTCTCTGCTTACGCCACAAGTGACCTGGTATAATGATATTATATTAATAAGCTTAATCAACGATAACAATGCTTAAATCGACTTTATATTGACTAAACATGATATAACTAAGCTATGATATAAAAATAACAGAAAAAACGTTATGAAGTTAAAAGTTTTGATTTCAGCTTTGTAAAGTTAGACTTTAATAAGGTAAAACATCAAATTGAATACAAATAAAGTCAAGAGTTCTAATATTAGATCAACTAATAAGATTTGTAAAGTTGTACGCTTTATACCGACATCCATATAATCAACCAAAATGCAGGTACCAAAAGGCAAATTAACCAAAATATTATAAATATGTGCCATCGATATGGTATTCGTAAAGTTTGAATAGAATCTGAAGCAATGAACTTCATTTTTGCTTATGTATTATAAAACATTGAAAAAACATAAATATGTGACATTGCAGATTATTTAATAGGTGTGAGAAAATGCCATGTTTAACTAGCGTAGATAAATTTGTCAACCACCCTTCACCAAAGTCTCGATTCATGACTAACGAATGACGGAATATACTGAGGTACTTATGAACTAAACAGGACTAATTGGATCGCAAATAATATAAATTCCATAGATAAAGTAGAAACACGAGGGCACATCAAACAAATACGTACTCAAGTACAGCGATAAGCCATTAGATTATTGAATTTAGGTTAAGATTTGTTGATTGATAACAAAAAAAATTGATTAGACAATAAAGATGACTAAATATTCATAATGGTAATTGCATCACCCCTATGAGTGAGACCTTCGACAATTTGCGTAAAATAACGTTCTTTTCTGCGAAAGTAAACTTGAAATGGTTTACGACGATAGTATTACAATTATAATTTGCAATATTTAATCTATCTTCACAGTTTGAAATACGAATTTAGTTGGAAATTTGTACTTTGTTTATGCTATAAGATGTTAGATTTATTAAAGGGCCTCGTTTCTTTATTGTTGGTCGTGAATATCAGGCACATTAGTTTTACTGTTACAAATACTGCAGTGCACTAGACCCGTTTGTATCCTGATCAATACTTTATCAGTCGGATCCTGATCCGACTGATAAAGTATCAATACAGATCCTGATCTGTAACTGTCGAAACACTGTAATATCATATTCACTGCTAACATTAAATGTTTTTAGTTTATAATATTGAAACATATCACCATCGTCATTAGCCCTTTAATCATTCTACTGATAGACATGGGTCTCCGATTAGAATGAGAAGGGTTAACTCTATAATCTACCACCCCTGAGAAGTACACGTTAGTTGGCTTCACACGCCGTAGAGAACATTATTGAGAATTGTAAGGTGTGCTGATTGCTTGCGAGGTTTTCTTTCACCGTTATATAATGTCATATTTAATTTGCGTAACAATGAGTGATATAAAATTAAAATTGAAGGATCTCAATAGCAGGCGATGATATCGTGATGATCCTTGACGCTAAAACAAATCTCGATCAGAGGCCATTAATTGTTAGCCGACCTTGTTATTACTATTATTTTAAATGACTCATCTGGTAATGGTCGAAATTGTTCATAATTATGTTTTAAACGTTAGTCCGATCATTCATCAATATTGCCTGTTACACAATTTATTATAATGAAAGCTTTCATGTTTTATAAAGCTTTTATCATTATTACTGAAATCGTTTAAGTGAGTTCTTTTTAAATATTAAAATATTTTATTTTCATAAGTATGTTTACTTCGACGTTGCCAAGAAACTGATATTAATTATACGGTATACCGTATGCCTACACAGGCAGTCCCCTGATAAGAAAATGGATTAAATAGTTTAAATGAATTAACCAAGATTTGATACATTTTATTAATGGGTACTTTATTTAATTGAAGATTTTTGGCATCTAGTAGTAATGGATAAATGGAGGATCGAAAGATGTTTGTACATTTTTAAACATATTCACCACACGTGCCTTAGTACTTAATGCATTTGTAATTTTGTTAACATTAAATTGATGGATATGTTTAATTAAAAAAACAAATGCACAATATTGTCATATAGAGAAAGCAAAATATCATTCAATTAAGCAATGCAAAATGTGATTAAAAATATGTATATTTTAAAACGATCTGCTCCAAGCTATTAAAGCTGAATCGGCCTAGCCTACAGCACGAAGGTCGCAGCTTACACAATGAACCGAACTTAACGCATCAAACGAATCTCATTGTGTCGATTCACGTATATCACGATCTACATTGCTCTAGTTTTAACCTGAGACGGGTTTTATTGAGCAATTTATTTTGCCCAAAAATTTTTTATTTATCCGATTCAAACCTTAAATTGTAGTTCGAAGATACTAATCGTGCCAAGATCATCAAGTAGTCAGAACGGTGCAGAAAAGTCGGTTAAGAAACATCTGACAGACGGGTTGGCTAGTAATCCGTTTCTGCCAATCAGCACAGGAGCAACATAGCAGAGTTCCTATGCTTCAGGTCACACGCAGGTGCAGGACGGATGATACAGCATTGTTGCAACTATGAAAACAATAAAAAAAGCATTACATTATAGTTAATATCTAAGGAAACTAGATATGATGTAGTTAAATAATTTGGCAATACAAAGTAATGAGATAAATAAGTATTTACAATTCTGTATAGGAATTGGAGTTTTTATTCAATGGGCTGTAGCAACAAAGGTTGTAGAGACTGTCAAGATGATACCGCAATTTATGGTCCCATGTTAGAAAACTGTTACTTCAGGTGTAAATTAAACGAAATAACATTACGACACTGTTACTCTCACTATGCAAGAGTTGCTTAAAAATTCCTATTCCAATCAGTCACATTGGAATTCAACAAAAACTTTCTATTGACCTCACAGCTTGACGATTTGCGAATTTAATACAATAAAGTTATATATCGTATATTACGGAATTTTATATTATATTGAAAGAAAAATGTGCCGTTAAAAACAGACTTCCGGGCTATCTACATCTCGAAACGACGTAGAAATACACCTGTAACAAAAAATTACGTGGCGTGTGAATTTTTCTGTATACTTACTTACTGTTGTTTGTCGCGACAACTCGTAATTATTTTATTTAAAGATACGCCTTATTGCATCCAGATTAACAATAGATTATACAGATCACAAAGTAATTTTCATAATGGTCAAAAATACTTGATTGGCATGTCGGTCTGTCTAATGGTTGCTTGTATTACGAGTATGTGTGGTGTATGATGTATCATTATGTTGACCACTGAATTAATGAAATATGGTAGACCACACAATATATGTATGTTCATACGTATTTCTAAATTCAACTACATTAATTGCTTAAAGTTCTACTTTGGAAATATAACTATCTATGACATACATATACCTATATATAGCTTCATACGTCAATTGAATGAAAGGAGGTGTTAACACCGGCTTGTAAATTCCTTCTAAATACTATTTAAGTAGCACAAATTGCAAGCTGTACACATATTTTTTCAGTGTACATAACATGTACTAAATAATTATTCAATTTATCGTTAGTCATTTTATGAAAAACAAAACGAATGAAATACTGACACGGGGCAAGGCAAAGCAAGCTTTTAATGTGATTAAGTTATCCCTCATTTTCCACACGGTGCGAAGTATATTTCTTCACAATCGAATTTAGGAATGTTTTTCTTACTTTTGTTGTCATATCAGTGCTAAAAGAATGTTGCTGACATGTGACGAAATTTCGCACAGGCCTACCGAAACATGAACTTTAAAAGCGTGACGGTAAGAGTAAGAGAGCATAATTAGAAATATTTTTTCACGGGTCGTGGTGCAAAAAATTGAGCCTAAAAGAGCATTATTATAAAATTCCATGAAAAAAACCAGCTACACACTGTTCATAAGTGAAGGTGTATGTCATGTATGGGTTTTAGTTAATATTTAGTTTTATCTGTAAATTTTCTTTCTAGAAACACAAAAATTGTATGATACCTAATAATCCTCAACGTCGGGTCTATACAGTAAAATACATAAGATATGAAATAATATAATGACATTTTAACGTTCATCTGTAACAATCTGTGCTAATTATAATTGGCTGTGTGAGTTCGTGCTCCACATTCTTTTGTCATAGAAATTAAATTACTTTCAGTTTTATTCAAAATCGTCGTAACCAGTTTAGAAACATATTTTAACGTAATAATTACATTTTTCAATTTGCTAACAATTCGTTGTCATTCAAATGTACCTAAACTAGAATCTCTCCGGCAACCTAAAATGCCATTAAGTTTGAAGTTCATTTCTTGACTTTGTACTTTACTGACATAAATGACCTTTGAAATCGGACTTTGTACAACTGGTACTGCAATGTACATCTGTGACATAACATGCGCCATTTCCCTCGGTAATATGACCTTTGAAATCGGACTTTGTACACCTGGTACTGCGATGTACATATGTGACATAACATGCGCCATTTCCATCGGTAATATGACCTTTGAAATCGGACTTTGTACAACTGGTACTGCGATGTACATATTTGACATAACATGCGCCATTTCCATCGGTAATATGACCTTTGAAATCGGACTTTGTACAACTGGTACTGCAATGTACATATGTGACATAACATGCGCCATTTCCATCGGTAATTTTACTCTTGAACTTCCATATCGGTACAGTCGTTATTTCGATGACGTTTACTTATATGTTAGGGAAGTACTGCAACTTGCTGCGTTTTTAACTAATAGATCAACTAAAAAATTTATATGTACATAATTAAATAAATTGCTTAGAAAACGAAAAAGAAATGTATTTTAAATTATTTGAATTCATTCTAGTTATTACATTCATTATTTTTAAATTAGTTCTATCACGATGGTGCTTTGAAATTCATAAAAAGTAAGACTAAGTACTCGTCAGGAAACACTGAAATGACCTTGGCAGGTTTTCCGGGTGAAAGTGAAGGCGTTGCTTGCGTTGGACAGGCGAATCATCTACCGCTTACCGGGACTAACAACTTGGATCGCAAACACTAAACATAGAAGAGCTGACCATTTTGTTATACTTTTAAATTAAACTTTATATAATTTACAATTATTTCATATGTAGGTATATTTTAAATAGTGCTTGAGTATATCTTTTTAATAGTAATGAGACAAAATTAAAATATTGGCGGCAGGTCAAATTACTATATTAGTATTAAGAAAAGGGATTTCACAATTACAGTTATACAAGATCGGGTATCAGGTCGTGACTGTAACCTAGTATGGAATAAGTTTACGCCCGATATAGATTTCAGACGGTGTATTAGGGTTACCTCTAAGTAACCAGTAGCCGCTGATCCTGTCCCGATTTATACCTATCGAACGTAGAAAATTAAAATGTAGATATCTTTAATTAACCAAAACTTGACAGGTTTATTAGCAAATAGATATATGTACCTACATACTACCTGTAACATCATTTACCTCTGCTTAAATGTTCCAATTAAAAATAAAATGTATATGCTTTTTAATAATAGAACCTAACATATTCTCCCACGTTTACTTAATGGTGTGTGTCTATGCATTCATTATCTATATTTGTATGTTTATCAGTTATATCGGGCATACGTCATCTTCTGACGAGCGTTGTGTAGTAAGGTTGTTATTAAATTTTAATTAATCGGTTCTAGTGGAATTGATTATTATAAATTATTAACAACGTTTTATAAGGTACCTATATTATTATTATAAGCTGACTAGGATCTTATATTTTTGCATCGGAGTATAATAACATAAATGGATTTATCGTACGTGTTGTTTTAATAACACTAATGACATGATTTACGTGGCTTGTATTGTAACTTGTAGGTTACTGGGTAGATACTCTCTATATTTTATGACTGTGCTTTATGGCTACGGCCATCATTCATATCGTCATTCAGTGAATGGCAAGGTGTGGGCTTCAACATTTCTTTAGGGAGTTTCATTGAAATATACTAGAACTTCAAGATTTCTATAAGTTTAAGTCGTAATGTTACTTAGCGCAGTTGTTCATATTTTCATAGTACGCCATCTTCACACGCAGCACACGTGAATTGTCACATCTTCATAAATAGGGTCAAGATCAATTTTAATGTAATTTCACAGTTTTGAAACATGGAAATGCTGTTACGGTAATGAGATTCTTGCATCTTGACCGTAATGTATTGTATTATATATCTGAATAATAAGTAATAAGAAATATGTATTAACAGCTTCGTACTATTTCTTTGCTAACGAGGCGTCGCTGATTTACTGGATAGGTACGTGGAGATGTAAAATGAAATAGTTGAACACATTATTACTGTTCTACGATGGTAGCACAGGCTCCACGTACTTTGAAGGTTTTGCAACACTCCGGACGGACCAATATAGCGGTTGATTAAACTCAATAACCTTGTAACTCTGGGCTCACGTTTGCCACTTATTATTTGAAAGACACAATTATAGACGCATAGACACATAGATAGTGTTATTCGACAATAGGACTAAATGTACTACGTAAGCAAAATTCGGTCTGATACGAACTTGACATGCTAATCGCGGGTGTACTTAGGTAACCTTGTAATCTTCAGAGGTTTTAATATTATAATATATTGAATTAATGAACAATTTCTTAGCTGATATGATTAAATCAAAAATCAAAGCTAAAAGAACATAGGCCTTTACCGCATTTGATTTTGTCTTGATGTAGGTGTGTGCCTAATGTCTTTAAATATTTTTAAACATCATCACCATCAACCCTTTTATATTTCCTCCGTAGGCCACGGATTTCCTCTTATTATAAGAACGATTTAACAATATACCCCAGTTGATGTTGCGGATTAAACTGGAAAGCTATAAATTGAATGTTTAACTTTATTGTTGCGAGCGTCCTTGATATGTCCCGTAATTCGTGACCGTTGTTAGAATGACATGACAAAGACAAACTCGTGACAAATTCTTATCACCTGGGATTTTATACCATGCAATATAGGTATATGTAAGTATGTAGATACAAGGCGGTGCTTCACAGATCATTGCTTCTCGCTATCGAGAGTGAAATTTTGTAACACTAAACGATCTTAGAACGACCAGTGTATCTCTAATTATTGCCTGCGTTGTCTGAAGTCACGTTTTAGGGCTCTAAGAAGTTATGTGTTATAGTTTATAACAGCCGTACTGACAGCTGACGGACGTTTACATTGAAATAATTGAGCGGATCTGAAAGGATTGAATACATAGATATTGAAATTGTAATGCCGGCTGTTTACTGATAGATATTGCTTTACTATGAGTAAATTAAAATTTAATGATTCGTTTTTCATTGTAAAAAATAACATAAATAGGTACATCGTGATAAAAACTGCTACGATAATAAACACACCAAGTTAATTTCCGAAATCTTATCTTTACGTTGAGGGTTGAAAGAACACTAATTCTGATTTTTCTCCGACTTATTTGATTTTGACTGTTCATGAAAACTTCAAGTTTTTAATATTTCACTGGTACCTATTCCTCTATTCGATAAAAATTATTTTATCTAATATTATACCTGTTTCCTACACCACATCGTTTTGTTATCATAAGTGCGGTTAATAATTCATCAAATAAAAGTCTTATATATCGTAATGTATTTGGAATTTCTTAAATAATTAACATTGTGTCATTTGATATTAAAACTAATTAGTACTAACGAATGAAATAAAGGACAAGTATTTATATTTTATTTATTTTATGATTTTAATTAAGAAATGAGTGTTCGATATAGAAAAAGTACGTCAGGGCTTTCGAAGAATAGTGATGCTTGGCACTCTCTGCCTAAACTTTAAGGACAACGGCCTCAATACATCATTATAACGATGATAATAACTTATTTATCTACATTTATATAGCTGATGTCTTAAATGTTCAAAGAAACACTACACACCGCAATGGTCTTATTTATATATTTGTCCGTTATATATAATATAGATTACAAAATAAAATTACTAACCTACTTATAAATAGGAAAACAGTACCTACCATCTCTAAAAAAATTTGTTATCAACTGTAATCAATAGTCATTAATTTAATAACACGTGATGATTTCTGAGCGGATAATAATAACTCTGTTTGTGATTAATTAATCTACATTTTGCCTTAACATCGTAATTTTCATTGATGTGAGCACCGAAATCTGCTTCGTTGTATTATAGTACCTACTATCATTGTGATAATGGTTTTGCCTCACCTTGGTTTAATGTTTAGCTCATATGGGTCCATTAGCTGGATCTCGATCGTTAAGAGATCTATTCGTTATGTCTACTGATGTCTGTAGTAAGGTCAAGGGTAAGTATACGCAAGAATAATCTTTCTATAGACTGTATAAAAACTGCCATGTTGTCTTCCGGACATGCGTCCTTACTACCTAGGTATAACTTCGAGGCGTGCACATTTTACTGAAGTAAAATTCTGCCGGCTCGTCGCCCGGAATTCCGCATAATACTAAAATTAAGTTCCAAAACTGTTAGCGCATTTTGCATTTATACATTATGATAAATTGGTTAAATCTATGTTTCTTGCTATTCGTTTTTATGTGATGCATGCGTTTTGAGGTTATATCTATATGGTTTGATATATCGGTGAAGAAAGACATCGTGTAGAAACCTCACGGTTTAAAGTTCTCCATAGCGTTCTCTAAGACGTATAGAATCTGCAGTCATGCACTAGGTCAGCGTGATGGCCTTGCCCTTCACATTCTGAAGAGTTTCGTGTTCAATTGAGGATCGATGAAAACAATATTGACGATAATATATAATATAATATATGATATTCATTGACGATAATGATAACTAAAAATGACCAAAAATTTCATTAAAATTATGAAATAACAATATTCATTATAATTTTTTTTCAGATATTACGTATTATTTTATGTTTTATACGTAGGTAGGTACATACGTTAAGAAATTATCTCGGAGACAAATCTACCAAAGTTTTAAAATTTTTTAATTCTTTAGAACGGAATATGTACTGGTTGGCAAAATAACATGTGAAAGTGGAAAATAATTGTATACATGTGTTGCAAAATTACTTTAAAGTTTTGTAGAGGTAACCATGCAACTAGAAAATACAGAATATTTCGCGGGATTTCGCTATTGCGATAGTGAACGGAAATTAAACTTTGACATAAACCTTTAATAGGTAGATATATTCGATTTGAAACTTAAAATATTTGGTAGATAATAATCTCTTAGGCCAGCATTGAATATTTTAACTTTTTATACTAATTAAGTAGTTAAACACAATACCTTTATTACCGTGTGACATGTAAGAAAAATAAACTTATTAAAAATATATATCTATAAATGTTGGACTTGGAAACTCATAATATCAACTACCTACATTGAAACTACAATAACGAAATAGTCAAAAAAAGCATAGATCCGAACAGATTCAAGGGAAAGTACTTTTAGTATTAAAATAGCTAGATAAGATCGGATCCTAATTCATATGCACAGTAGGGTCAAGGTCCCATCTTAATAAATCTTTTCTTCAGCCCTAGACATTCATATTTATATTTTGTATACCAACTTGCTACTCTGGATATATAAAAGTAGCACTTTCATCAACATTAGACATCACAAGACATCGTACTCGTTACCAGTCGCTGCGCCATTGTGTCGCAACCGTCCTGCGTGGGAATGGCCAACTAACGTCAAGAATTAAAATCCATTAATCTACATTTTATTACAACCTAAGCTAATAATAGATCACGGGACTCCATATAAACGTCATCGCATGATACGTTTCTTATGGTCTCGAAATAGATGTACGTTATAGACATTAAAAAAACATCAATGGGCAATAAGATAAAGATAACATTTTGTCATCAAATAACGTTAGAGCTACCTACCTATCTATTCTTAAGTAACTTTATACTTAATTCTATAGTATCTATTCAACAACAACTTAATTGAACAAGTGTAAGTACTTGGACTGGACCCTGATTACGAACCATTGAAGGATCGTAAAAGATTATCTGAATTATCAGACTGCTTAAAAATATTCAACATGGCATAATGGTCACCAGCCTGTTTTTGCGCTGAAGAAACATGACAGAATCAGCTTCACGCATTTCGCAGTTTCGGCACAGACATGTAGGTACTCAACGGTGGGACATAGGCCTGTAGGCAAACGTTAGTTCTTTTAAAGGCTATAGTTTTAGGAAAAAATGGAAAGAACTGTCACACACCGCTACAAAACACTTTCAGAAACGACCTTTAGTAATCAAGAAACGACACAGAAAACGTGTTAAAAAAAAACAACCTAGACTTAGTAAAGATACTAATAAGTTAAAAATTGCTTGATCGTAAATTATTATCCAGTAATATTAAAAGTTATAAATTAAAATACCTAGCTTGAACTATAGGTTCATAACAATTTGCACATTATTATGAAAACCATTGACAATGCTTATACCTTACTTTCAGAGACCAATAGAGGGACATGTCAGTACAGTGTTCGGCGTGTTATTTTATGTGATCCAAACGAGTGTCCAGGTGCTCGCGCGCAGTCAGTTTGCATCACACGTGAGTGTGAATACGCCAGCGCGCAGCTTCACGCACGGGGTCGGCGACCCGCTGCCCCTGCTTAATAGACGCACTTACCACCAACAGCGTAGTCCTTACAGGGAGACAAGACGTAAATCTTACTATTAATTAAACATCTAACGATACATCATAGCATCTATACATACATAACATCGAACAACAATTAAACGTTTCCCAATACCAGATAGTTCACCCATACGTTCAGGTTCGTGTAAGACTTAATTATTTGTTACGAAACTCAATGTATAATGAATATAAATTAAATGCAGGTACCTATCGATATATTATTCTATTAATTAGCAATCATTGTAATCTTTTTCATCGAATTTATAACCTCAGGCTAGACTTAGAGACACATACCTATATGGTACACATGTTGTAAATATTTTTGTCATAGACACTACCATAGAGTTATTAAAAATATTTTTATAGCTAATTGCGTTTGTGCGATCTATTTTTTGGTTTATTACGTTAGTTTAAAGTACAATACCTAATGTAGATGGAGTTAAAGGCATAAACGGAATTTTTCTACCTTGACTCTCTCTCCATTGGAGAATAAAGGGGTATCCCAAGTAAGCACTATTCTGTTGCAGGACCTGTAGCTTCTCAGACGCAGGGCAATGATCGTGGCTATCCAAGAGAGAAGCCGGCAACACCGTTTGAAGAAGAAGAAATACCACGTGATAAATCATTTAATGTCTTACCGTGGCGATATAATCACTACATGACGGGTATAAGCTTAGTTATTCATTAGCATGACAGGAGTATTCGGGATAAACGGTTGACTTTCAAAACTTATGAACGCCTTGCCCATTTACGCCGTTAAGTTTTAAGTGCATGGAATGTTATAAAATATGCAACGATTTATTAATCATTGAACAATTTTTGTGCGTCTCTGAGACGATTGCACTGCAAGAGTTATTTTTTCATTTCCCTCTATCGCAAAATGACTTTATTATGATAAACTAATAGTACCTTCAATGTTGCAACATCGTGCATTATTTTAAAATCTAACGATACTAAATTTATCGCTACAAAATCATTTTCCATGTAAAACCGGTGTAACTAACTATAATTTCATACTATTCAAGTATTGAAACGTCTTGGTGGATGTTAATATAATATAAAATAATTGGCTTTTGGACTTAACTAATTGAAACCCTAATCGTTAGAGAAAGATATGTACCTGGTCAGTTAGTGACATCTGGAATTTATTGCTTGAAATTACCCAATGGCTGTATTTACAGATAATTTAAGATGTTTAGAGACCACGTACGATTTACCAACGTATCGACCAAAGACCACTTCGTCAGATAATTAAACGATTTGATTTTAGCTTACTGATATTAGACACTAATAACCAAGTTTACATTAGAACTCAATAGATAGTATTTGATCCCGCGATATTCATAGCATCCAATTTAAGACGTATGTATGTAGTGTTCAATCGCATTTTAAGTTCCGTTTTTTGCTTGAAGCCAATTGAGTATTTCGAATTAATACTTTAAGATGATTTATAAGTATCTTTACGCTTAAGACATTTTGATATACCTACCTGTATAAATATAATGATTTGGCTAGCTTACTTAAATTAAAATTATTGTAAAGATTTATTTCGTTGCCTCGTTGATCCTGAGTTCAAATCCCGGGTCGGGTACTATTGGATTTTTCAAATTAGAATTTCTAGTAGTGATTCGGAGTCTGGATATGGGCTCGGTGTCCGGCGATAGGCTCACCGCCTATTCCATGGGACGTAAGTCGTAAACGTAACTGGTGAAATGTGTCAGTGTACTACCCTCCTCTATCTACCTGTTCGGGGATTATAGACGTGATGTTAGGTTTCATAAAGTAATTTTTTAGATAATTATATCAGTCATTCGCCAAGATTATTAAAAATTGATTCATGTTTGTAACCGAAATTCCTTAACTTGAAAAACAATATTTTAACCTATAATTTGACTTACGAGTTGAACAGCAACAGATATATTTACGTAGAACGCAGTAATTACAAAATAACTCGCTTGTGGTTTTTACCCTCATAACATCCAACTTACCATTTTCTTTCTACAGCTAATTATAAGCAACTGTACATCGTAAATGAAAAATATTCAAATATTCTCGTATCGTATGCGAAAAATCTTGATAGAAATGCCCACATACTTTACATTTTACTTAAATATGCTTGAAAACGAAAACAAAAAATACCTACTACCTCCTCATAGTCTCTTATATTCACAGAAATAAACATCCCGCTCCTGCCTCCGTCACCATATAAGGTTGACTCGCCAGACCCCGAGTCGCTGTGGCCCGACGGACTCTTTCTCCCGCCAAACAATATGCCGCGATTTGAGGCTCAGCGACGAAAGGATTCCGACAGTTCTGAGGGTAGTATTTGTTTTAATACGATGAAGGAATCACAGACTATTATTTGAAAAGGGTACATAACATTATGTTTCTTAATGTCCTCATTTTATAGTAATCTTTTACTATTCACTATTTTCTGGACTTTGGCCGATAAAATCGCTTACACCAGTCATCATAAGATGACAGGCTATAATATTGAAATATTAATTTGAGATTATTAGCGCAAAAGAGCTTTATTCTTATATCATTTAAACAGTCCATATTAAGCGTATGTTAGTTGTTTTAAACTACTCTTAAAGCTCACGATAAAGGTTAACAAGATCTAACGATACCCACTAGAACCAAATGCCTAACGCGCTCCCCGAACGACGGAATAAGTTTGTCAGAACCCATAACCGATCAACTGCTGACAGCTGTCGGCGCTTCTTAATTTTGCAGACCGCATACAACCGCTAACTGGGGAATTATGAGCACTTTAAAAATATATTTTTATAAAAAAGAATTTCGCGATATTAGGCAAATCATTAACACTTATACCTATGTATTCAAAGTTAAGAACAATTTCTAATCAATTCATATTAACATTTAATTGGTTATTATCATTAACTGTTCAATAATTTTAATCACATCAAACAGGCCGCAAAGAAACTAATTAAACCGATACCACATACATTTTGATTTAAAATTGATAATTCAATATAAATAGGACTATCAATGTTTTTTTTATGCTACGTAGTGTGAAGCATTAGCAAAATCATATGAAATTACGGTAATATCTATTAATGTGCTCATCATATTCAAGTGTTTTTAATTATTCTCCATCCATGTAGTACTTACAGTTCACAAACAGATTTCCCCAAACCTTGAGCAATTATGTTCCTAGAAATTATAAAAGTTTTATATTGTCTATCATTTGTTTTACAGGATCAAATCTTTTAGACCCGTACTTGCTCCAAGGTTCGGAAGCAATAGCAGCGGTGCGAAAGGCAAACCTACATGGACATTTATTCTTCCATGACATCCCACACATCAAATCGTTACTTCAAAACCAAGAGCTCAGGACTAACAACAAATTGAAACCACATCGCATCGGAAGTATACGTCATACTTGGCCTTACAATCGTCCATAGCTTACTAAATTTGTAAAAGCAAAAAAAAACGAAACGTACAAAATAAACAAAAATATATTTGTCTACAATGTGTAAAATTAAGTATACTTATATTTAGAAGCTGTATATATAATCAATTATCAATATATTTTGCATTTTGAAAGTAAAATATACAACAGAATTTCATTTATTTATTCATGTCACCACATTTTGGGTTTTAATTAAAAGTTTATTGATAATCCCAACAAACTGCTACTTTTTACTTTATTTGAAAAATAGACCTTACTTGGTATATTTAATCTATTTGTGATGATTGTTAAATTTTTCAAAAGAATATATACAGAGAAACTTGCCTTATATACAGATATATTTAAAAAACATGTTACCAGCTAGAAACTACTGTATTGTTTATTGAGTATATTTGACATAAAGCTTTTAATACCCTTTTTTATATAACAATAATTGGCAGTATTTTGAGAATGTGAAATGTTACTTTTCAAAAATAACAACTTTTTAAGCAAAATAATTATCCTTAAAAATATACTCCATATATAAATATGATAGTCATGGACGGAATTTCCTATCACATTATATAACAGTCCTATAACATTATTACAATTATCACTATATATATATATATATATATATACTCTAGTAAAATATGTATAATACAATACATGTTTCTGTTTTTGTCAAGAAAATCAATAATACAGAATGAGATTCATTATATGATATAATATTTCAAAACATATTTCAAAACATGTGAATTCTTATAATACAACTAATTTTAAATCTAATGAAATTGTATATCATTTTACGAAAATCGTTTTGGGTGACAAGTGTTCATTACGAGACATAAATGTGTTATATTTTCATGCAAAACGATTTTTGGCACAGTACATATCTACTTTAACACAATAAAATACATATTTCCAATAAAATCGATAAAAGTTTAAAATTCAAAAGTATCACAATAACAGTAGTAAGAAGTGCAACCTTAGGAATGCTGAATTATTATTGCCAGAAAACATTCCAAATTGATCCCAGAACGATAACCAAGGATAATGGAGTCAGTGAGGAAATTCTGTAGGCGGAATTACACAGATCTCCATTACAAAAACACATGTAAACTTTCCTATGGTTCCACATGGTATAAGCACATCTTTCTTCATCATCGCTAGGTGACCTTTGCAAACACATTCTTTGTGTTGCAGCACCATAATCTGTAAGTAATGAGAAGTATACTGGTAATGTCAAATTATTAAATTAAACCATTTAACTTCCACCACCATGATTATAGGAAGGCCTGGAGAGCCCTTACAAGCAAAATGACCTTTGGTGGTCACAACCATAAGCCATGAGAAGAAAAAGAAATCATGATTATATTATGTTAATATAAAATGTAAACTTGATTGTTACATACAAAAAGTATAATTTGAATAAAATATTGACTACATCTACTTATTTTTTACTTAATACAATTTTTCAATGTAATTTATTTTGTATTTATTAGCATGGTCTTTGGACTGAAATCTTTATGCAATATGTCTATTGTCTGGCAAAACCTTAATAAAAATAATTGGAAATATTGTGTCTTATAGAAACACCAAAAAATAATTAAATACTTTTAACAAACACATTAAAAGCTTAATGTACTGTTACTATATTCAGATATCAAATAATATTCATCCATTTTCTTGAAGTTGACCCTAGGTTGACTGTTTGTAATAAAGCAAACACATGCATATAAATATTATAAATATAAAAATATCAGTGCCTATGTGTTACACAATCACAGCAAAATAGAACTATTTTTTCTTAAATTTGGTATCCTTCAAGTCTTGGAATGAATACTGGACATTTAACATTTCATTTTTAAAAGCCGAACAGGAATCATAATAGAAGTAAAAAAGCAGTAACTAAAATAAGTTTGCATTATAATCATATAATAGACTATTACAGATATACATATATGAAACATACCATCAGTTCTGAATGCTCCAGTTGTACCTTCAATCATTTTCCCGCACCATCCTGAAGGGCATGCCACTACATGGATACCAATTTCAGCTTCCGGTTCAGTCACATTAAAAGGAAATGGATCACCACACGAACCGAGCTCTCCTCTTGACCTGCATCTGATGCACCTCTTTTGTAAACCTGAAATGAATAAAATTATAAGAAGCAAAACTTGTCCAGAAGACCTATACCTAGTGTGTATGACAACTTTAATAAACCTTAGGATGATTAATTAATTTTACCAGGTCTATAGCAAATGGAAATACTTAGTCTCTGCCTATTCATTAGGAAAATATATATGGCATTATATATGAAACTTAAGTTAACAAACTGTTATATATGTATATATACAAATATATATTTATGCCTTGTGTATCATTACAGTAGAATACTATTATAATCTGTATATACCTTGCATAAGCCAATGTTTTTATATATTTTAAAGGTCATCAAACCAATGATTGGTCACTGATTTGAAGGATATATTATGTTTTGATTGAAGTCCTACTTGTACCATTGTTTCAAATAAGAAATATGCATGCATTCCAAGCATTACAACGTTAAGTAAAAGTAATCTAACAAATTAAAACCCTTGTTATAAATACTCAAGATTAATAGAAAGGTTTTAATAATATACATCATTAATTATATCATAGCTGTATAAAAAATTCATTAAATAAATATTATTTATTTAAAAATTAATTATTTATTTTTATTATACATTGATCAAAAAACCTTGAAAACTGACAAAAGGCATTGGCAACAATCCTTCACTTC
>DWME01003375.1:0-18472 GCA_018244795.1 Parelbella ahira ahira | reverse complement strand
CGGCGGCGCGCGCGCGGGCCCGCGGCGGCGCGCTGCGCGACCGCCACACCTGCGTCAAGCTCTGCCTCACCAAGGTCAGCTGCGGAACACTCCATCGGAATAAACTTTTATACCTACAATCACACTCCAACCTATGCCAACACAACAAATATAATATCAACATTGAGCCTAAAACGTTATGGAGAAAGACAGACAATAGTCGTGTAAATTTCATTAGGCCAACAGTTTTTTGCACAGACACAATTTGCACACAAATTATATAAATGTAGTTGTCGGAATACGTCAGATCGGTGGTATAATAATCACTATCGTCAAACAGCGTGGGCGAGTAATTGGGTAATCGAACAAAGAGGAATCGCGAATACACTATGATCACATTGTATTAACGTCCTACGAATTAGCCTGCCTAGAAAACACTATCAAACTGGGCAAATAAAACGAGTGACGGTTCCTAGAGTGAATGGTCAGCTCTCTTCGAAGATAGAAAAGTGCCTCTTCTTCCAACGTCCCACCAGCTAGGCTCCGCTGTAGCACGAAGTTAGCCAAGCATTGACATTTCGATGGTGCTGCCATCTATTGTGCTACGTTTCGTTTAACATCCGTACTAATGGCCGCTTCCTCAATAATTTAACGTCCGTACTAATGACCGTCTCCGACATAGTTATAAGCTAAAAGTTTTAAAATGACAGTAGTAAAGTTTTTTTTTGTTTACCCTAACAATAAGTCACAATTTATAATTAATATATTTTACGATTCACATATTGCAGGTGAAGTTCCAACACGAAGTGTACCCGCCCGGCGGCACGCAGGCCTCGCGGCAGACTCTGGCGATCACCAAAATAGAGGTGCTGGACCGACTGGTCTGCAGCGACATCAACAAGCTGCTCAGTCAGTACAAGCTTAAGGACGAGCCGGAACGAAAGAACGCGCATATGGTATGTCAATAAATTAATACATACATATACATATCTTAACGCTGGGCCCCTTGTGGGGTTGGCAAAGAGCAAGGAATGCCGAATATTTCCATCTTTACAGACCTGCCGTAATTCATCCATATTCATTACTCTCTTGATACATTCACGCCGGTTTCGAAGACTTCTCACTGCACCATCAATTAGATCTTGACCTGTTTGGTCCAGATAGGTGAGCCTTGCTCTCCCTCGGCATCGGCGTCCACAAAATTAATAAAGCAATAAATTCCGTTATTAAACATGCAATTATAAACAAATATAATGAACCTGTTATCCTGCTGTAAAAACTTCTGTTTAATACACGATTAGAGATTAATGATTGTGAAAATTTATGTCATACATTATTTTAAATGCCCAATAGAGTATCAACAGTCTATGTCCTACAGAATTGATTGTCTGGAACAAATCGCATATAACATATAAACTGAGAAATATTGTCCTTCTACATTTTTGTTTTATGTATGATGTACAATGAATAGACATAAAATAATTCCAAATTGAGAATACGTCAAGTATACTATTGTTATAGAATATTTTTATTTTAGTTAATAGTAAAAGCAGTCCATCTCCGCACGGACGCAGCGCTCTCGGCACAAGAGTGTTGTCTGAAGGTGTCTCTGTTGCCGCTGAGATTCAACCTGGATCAAGACACGTTGGCTTTCCTCGTCGGATTCTTCTCCAAGCTCGGCTCGGATGAAGCCACTGGTGAGTTACAATGGTTCCTTGAAATGTGTAAATATTTCGAAAGGAAATTACACTTCGTAGCATGATAGTCACACTTCAGCTTTAAATACTAAATGCTACTAATTTTACTCGTTATTTTTTGTCGGTGGTTTTAGTACAGAGTGCATGCACGGATGTTCACTAGTTTATATGTCCTTAGTCCATATTTTGCACCAATTCTTGTACATCTTCCAGTATTGTACACTACTTTTGCAAGTCTTAGATTACTAATATCATTCAAGATCAAAGCTGTAACTAATTTTAATAGTTGCTTACACAACATAAATAATCGGATTGCTCATTTAACAATATACATAATTATAAACGTTTATAAGTTCAGTAGTAGTCAAGATATAAGTAAAAAATCAATCTCGATATGTTTCTGTTAGACGAGGAGCTGAAGAGCGCGAGCGGGCTGTCGGCGGAGTGCAGCAGCCCCCGGCAGCCGGCCGCCACGCCCCGGCCGCCCGTGATGGGCGTGGCCAGCCACCTGCGCGACCCGCCCCCCACGCCCACCTCGCTCAGCGACGCCGACGCGCTCTCCCTCAACGAGAACAGTAACTTATTTGTTCTCACCCCGACGAACGTCATCGACGACCATCCCATCGTTCTACTGCTGGACACGAATTTCCGCTCTAAATTATTATTATTTATTATATTAAATGTCAAGGCAAACGTTCCGTTTGAAGACCACTGTCATAGCGTATTTTAAACACCTTTAAATGAGAGGGTTAAGGCCATAGTCGAATTTACTTTAAATTATGCTAGGCATTGATTCTGTCACGATAGCCAAACGGGCGTTTGTGGACTTCACACGCCTTAGAGAACATTTATTTTTGGACAACTTTAAACATATATTTTTTTATTCAAGCATATTGGACATGTTTCATTATGTTACTATATTGAACGCAATCGTTGCTGTGGACCGGATCACTTTGTCAACCCTCGCCCCCCGTCGACCACTGATTAGCCATTAGGATAGATAAATCTAGTAAATAAACGTCACTATCTTCTTCCTTTAGTGATACGCAACGATGAACCGTTGATGGAGACGTACGAAGCGGAACGGCTGGTCTCCGAGAACCTGATCCAGCTGGAGGAGGACTTCCAAAAGCTCGGCATCCAGGAAAAACCCGCTGCCAAGCAGACCGTTGATACTGAACCAGTTGACGACTCACCTATTTATTTCAGGTACACATTTTATAAATAGGAGGGATAATTGTTTTATTATTATATCATCGATCCAAGTCTTTATGGGACATGCAGAGAGTACCGAGTGCACAACCCTATTTTGAAGACTTAACCCCCTCATCTGCCAATATACGATTTACTAATTTGGAAATAAATTGAAAATTGCATGAAATATAATATTAACAAATGTTACTATTAAACGTTTCGTGAACAACTGTATACATGATTATTTTCTGCATGAAGAAGGACATCAGATGAGTCCGTAACAAGTGAGGCCTAATGTAACCAAATATTGAATTTCAGACGTGTAGTGTTTTCCCCCGAAGTGCCAATACGACTGGACTACGTCGGCAAGCGGGTGGACCTGTCGGCGGGGCCCGTCGCCGGCCTGCTGATGGGCCTGGGGCAGCTCAACTGCTCAGAACTTACGCTTAAGAGGCTCGACTACAAGTGAGTGTGCTCCCAATCTCACTGTTTAATCGCCCTGTTCATTCATTCGTTACTCATTGTAGAATGTATAAGTTATCCTACAGTGTTGTAGTGTATAACTTATAGGATTCTGTGTTTCACGACGGACTAGTAGTACGTATGATGATACACACTTTACCTGGTTTTTGCGTGCACGTTTCGTTTATGAAAGGGGAGAGTGGGGTAAAAAGGGGGAGGGGCAGGGTACTGCCTGAATATATACACCGTCATACATGTTATTTTCAGGTTGCTGGAAAATAACTTTACCTATATATAAATCTGTTATTTGTTACAGATTAGGATTACTAGGTTTAGAGAAGCTAGTGCAGTGGGCGCTGCACGAGTGGCTGTCGGACATCAAGCGGCACCAGCTGCCCGGGCTGCTCAGCGGGATTGGACCTATGCATTCGCTTCTACAGCTCAGTAAGTCATATTTACATATAACATTTCTTTGTCGATATACGTTTGGAAATATAAATATATATATGAAAATTACATACATAAATTACATATACAGCGAAACTGTGCCGGTAATAATGTCTCTAATTTTTATTGTAATAATAATACTTTTATTATTATTATTAACACAGACGATTTTTTGGGTTTCTTTTATCAATTTTTAATTAGTTTTTGTAAAATTGATTTTAGCAACAGATAACAGCCGTCGAAACATCGAAAGATCCCTAATAAGTAGATGGGACGTTCACCCACTAATATGTACTGGAGTAGCTTTTACCAATACCGTCATTTGGCAGTAACTGGTATCCGGGACTTGGTGTGGCTGCCGGTGGAGCAGTGGCGACGAGACGGTCGGCTGGTTCACGGGTTGCGCAGAGGAGCAGCCTCCTTCACTGCGAGGACCGCAGTCGCCGCGCTCGACATAACCGCCAGATTACTACATCTGATACAGGTTAGACTATCCTTATATAACGTTTAGACCTATTGTAACAGTTGGACCGCGGGCCATTTAAGAAGAAACATTTTAAAAAGAAACGCAACGAATTCGAGTCATTATGTAAGCAGTTGAAAGGTATCTGAGAATTATTTCAAGTTATTTCTGTCAAACTAATGAAAACATACAGTCAACGTTTAAAGTGGACTGTATGAAGATGAGATGATTTGTTTTGTCAGGCGACAGCGGAGACAGCGTTCGACATGCTGACCCCGAGCCCGGCGCTGCAGCTGCCCGAAGCGTACGAGCGGCGCGAGCGGCGGCGCCGGCGGCGGCGCGACCCCGCCAGGCACCCCGGCGACATCCGCGAGGGGGTGGCCAACGCCGTCATCACCGTGCGAGAGGTGGGTCATATTTGCGTCCTAGTATTTTAGCAATGGAGTATTGTGCTACTTAGTTTGTAATGTTCAAATGAGAGATTAAAATTGAAGACGGTAAAGTACAAAATACGAGCACGGCAGGGTTTCGCGGAACAAGCGGCGTCGATGGCGTACCTGGCGCGGCGCGGGCGCGGCGCCGGCGTGCTGCGCGCGCTGCCCGGCGCCGCGGTGGCGCCGCTCGCGCTGGCCGCCGCCGGCGCCGCCGACGTGCTGGGCGGCGTGCGCGCCGCGCTCGCGCCGCACGCCGCGCGCGACCGCGCCGACAAGTGGCGCGCGCACGAGCCCGCGGGTACGCACCCGCCGCACGCACCGCACACACACCGCACGCACCGCACACACACCGCACACACACCGGACACGACCATTTAACCTACCCCGAAAACAAACTTTTCATATCGTACATATATAATATTAAATAATGTTATGTACACATACAACAACATATGTATGTTCTCCATAGTCAGGAATACAGTTTTTGTTATGTTTCAGAACCAGCAGACTAGTTGCAGCCGCCCGATCTCTACACGACGCGGACAGTCAGTGGTGTTGGTACATTTACGATTTAATACATTGCTCAGTTCAACTGAATGTATTGTGATTAATTTCTATGACAGCAATATTTTCAATAATTAAGTTACATAGGTATTAAATTATTCATATTTATTTTACTATGTATAATAATTGTACCAGTCGCTCCCCATCAAAAGCGTTTTTATTAATAAAAGGTAAAAAAATTACGATATTGATATGGAATACATTTCTGTATTTATAAATTATATGTGATATATTTTTATATAATGAGGTACAAATCTTGATTTTGCGTGTTTCAATATACTTTTGGCACATTAACGAATAATAACTATTTGTTCATCGCGTCTCTAGTTTTCCAAATATTCTTCTAAAAACAAAATGGTGCTTCTTTCAAGATATTGGTATTGCATTTTAGAGCATTTATCGGCTTCATAACAAGTTCTAAAGGAAAAAAAAAAGGTGTAAATATTCTTACTACTTAACAAAAAAAAATTGGATTGATAATGAATTGGGTGCCATGACAAGAAATGGTTTAATATTGTTGCATTAAGTTTTTTAAATATAAATGTTGAGAGTGACCATTTTAATAATTTTGATCCTTTTAGATACGAAGACAGGCCTTATTGTTTGGTAATGAGTAATTTTTAAATCAGATTACATTTATTCCTAAAGCTTTTGAGTATGATTAAGTCAGCCAATTGAAAATATTAAAGCAAATATGATTTCTTTAGTACTAAGTAAATAAAAAGCTATCAATCTTAATATAGTGTTTTATTTCTATCAATAAACTAAAATCTATGCACAATTATTAATTTAAGGTTCTTTTTGTACTTCTTCCTCAGGATATTTATCATTGAGGAAACTCTTCACTTCTCCAAATTCTGCCTTAAGGTTTCTTCGGATTGTCTCATGATTTCGATACTTTTCATACTTCTTTAGGTATATAGTGTAATGAGGCATAGTTTCATAAAATCTCGGAAACTTCTTTTTCTTTAAAATAACCTTATCATTCATAACATACTGTACAAAATCCAGAGTTTCATCCCTCTCGATGTCTTGTTTTGCCCTAACTACCGAAGGGCTTGCCACCACTTTAGGATAAAACTCATTTTCTGCTCTATACTCTACAAGGTGGAGTTTCTTCTCTTCCGCCAATTGTTGATATGTTCTCTGTAAAAAATATGAAAATAAATTTTATGTAGAATTATAATCGCCAAAACCCTATGTAACTTAACCTTGGATTATCATATAATAGTACTGCAGTAGGGTTGTAGTTCTTAATATTATAATCAATCACTACCTATGAACTCGGAACTATAAAATGCCTTGTTAGTCGAGTGGTTGCGACTGCGATCGGGACGACCTTGGTTCAAATCCAGAGTTTTTTTTATGTAACTACACTGATCATGGGACAGTAAGATGGACCTAAATCTATATAAAACCAGCAAATCAATACACACTTGTTGCAATAATCCAATGAAAAACGCCTTGACAATATGCTGCAAATTATTTGAACCTTCCATTTTCGCATACAAGTCTTTGATGCCAATTGCCTGGCAAATTTCTTTTATAGCTCTGTGAACCCGGAGGCCATGACCTTCATTCTTTGGTTCCACATATATTTTGGTTTTCCCAAAGGCAGTGAAGAAGTCGTGGTAAACTGAAAGCAATGAATAGAATTTTTACATAGACTGTTCCCAACAAAGTTTGGTGAAATCAACTTTGTATTGGAACTACATAGTTTAATATAAAGCATGATTTCTTTCACATCCACATGTGTCATCTATTACTCAGTCTTCTTTTTCACATAGCTTTTTGTCTATCCTGGGCATCAATCTAATATCATGCCAACTTTCAACAGATATTTTTATCAAAGAGAAACAAACTAGATTCACAAATCAATATTGTACAGGTCTGTAACACTGCTATAATCCATTCATTAAATTAGTAAGACAGTGGGAAATTAGAATGATGTAGAGGAAAAAAAAATTAAAATTATGTATGCTAGTACAAGGGAAAATTTATATTATTGAGTATCTGTCTCATTAGAATTTGTTACTTGTTGCTACTCCTGAGGACTGAGATGATTACCTAGTTACATATGAACTGTAAACCCTTATACTGGAACATAATTTGTTTTAACAACAATAGCTCCCCTTTAGAAATATCTACTGATGATATTGTTGGACCATATAGTATTTTACCGCCTAGAAATATGTTTAATAATAAAAACCCAATCTTACTAGTGTGTCCATTGTAAATTTCAAAGTGCATTAATTTCTTGCCGGCTCTATTCCTGGCTTTTCTCAGAGCAGAATTTGCCTCCTTGGCCCTGCCAAAACCAAAACCCGCCAATCCTTGGCCATTGCCAGTTACCACCTGTTGTAAAAACAATTTAAACTAAAGTTCCCAATTGAAACTGTTTAGATTTAAAAATGCTTAACTATATCAACTATATCATGTGAATAAGTTGAATTTCAATTCCTTTTAACAACCTATTTGAATAATTTTAGTAATAGACACATATATTACATATTTTATTATATTACAATAGCAGTGATAGTCAAATGGTTAAAAATTCAGCCTCTCACTCTGGGAGCACTGGGTTCAAATTCATAGTGTGCACCTCTTTACAAAAAGTGTGTTTTAAGTTTAAATATTACTTGCTAACAGTGAAGGTAAATCATGTGCAAACCTGCACACCTTAGGAGTTATATTAAAAAAAAATAAAAATAGAAATTCTAAGGTGTGTGAAGTCTGCCAACCCACACTTGGCTAGCGTGGTAGACTATGACCATAACCCTCTCAATGTGAGAGGAGACCGATGTTCCAATAGTGGAATAAAAATGGGTCGATTATTATGAACACATGTAATATCCGAAGTGATAGGCAGATGCAGAGTGCAGTACAGTACCATGAAATGATAAATGGGTCAATTATATTTTCTTTTTTATTTTATTTTATGACATTTTTAAATGGTTTTATTTATGACAATTAGCATTAAATGTGCAATGTAAATTCACATTTATAGTTCTAATTTCCATCACTTTTTTCTGCAGCCTTTGTTAAAATGACTTAATTAAAAACCTCTTACCAAGGCCTGATAATTCCTTGTGCGCCCAAGGGTTCCCTTCATCAACAATAGAGATCTGAGTTGAAGGACTTTTGTGTTAAAACCAGTAAACTCCTCTGCAAAGAGTAAGACAATATTTAGTAAAGCAATATATAGAAAAGCAATATATAGAATATCATGTTTCCTTAAAAAATCATTTTATATTGCAAGACAATAATCAAGATGCTTTTAGTATTGTGTTGACCTGATGGTGATATCAGTCATGGCATAGAAATTGCAAGGCCAAAATATAATAAATAGGAAACATATATACAGTTGTACACATAACAAATGGGTAAAGTATTTGCAAAAGCACATAAAAAGGCTTCATTAATAACAAGTAAAATATTTTTTGTACACAACACTGACACTCAGGTTTATGAACTAAGTTACAAGAGAGCATACCAAAACAGCAATGTAAATTGCATTGTTCATGACTGAAATAATTTACTAAAGGCCTCATACGAACTGTGAAGGTTCTATTTCCAATTTAAATTTATAGCAATTAATTTTATAATAATTATTTTTATAATGTCACCATCTCCAACTGGATCTGGAGGTCCCAAGCTGCGACCTGGCATTCTGGCACCTGACCAGCCCCTATCAATTGGGTTTACCCTAAGACGCCTGAATCTTGTCATTGAGTCCCTTAACTTTATTAGTTTATCCATTCTGTAAAAAAATATATTCACACATTTAAATAGCACTCAATTTTCTACAGCTATACCATTCCATGGCTATACTAGACCCAGAATGGGCATAAAATTTACTTTTACTAGTTGTCTGGACATAAAAGCCAGAGCTCAAAGCAAAGACAATATATAAAACATTTCTATTAAACAGGTCATCAAGACATTTTCATGGAACTTTCATGGAACATCTATATGCTCATCTAATAATATCAGCTCATACAGCATTAAGAGCAATCTCTGTAAAAAGTTAATGTCTAAAGAAAATTTTCTTTTTTTCAGAATACTCATCATCATCATGTCAGCCTGTTCTATTCCACATCTGGACATAGGCCTTTCCCAAGGTGTATCACAACACACGATCCTCTGCAAATCTCATACAGCCACTACCACTCACTTTCTTAAGATCATTAGTCCAACAAAAGATTTATTACAGATATTTATATCCCACAAAAACAGTTTTACTGTAAAGAGTTGCGCCAAGTATACATTCAACATTACTTACAACTATTATAAATTTTATCTATTACAAAAAATTATAAATTCCATCGAGTACAAAAAAAAACAAATCACATAAAAAGAACCAAGTACTCGTAAAAATTTAAAGTTAAAAAATAATTTCATTAAAAAAAATATTTTTCAAAATATTGGTGTACTTGGTGTGTGTGATAGTATAATAACAAAATGATTAATTAAATTATTAACACCATTATTTTATGATGCCAATTTTTCGTTGTTCCCATTTCTGTTAAGAAGCTTGTCTATAGCCATAAGGTTGGAGACGTTTGGCTATGAGAGCTCTGAGGATACCCTGTAAAAAACCTACTGTAACAATTTAATAATATTGAAGTTCACCTTTCAGGATCATCTGGCAAACGCTGCTGTTTTAATAACTCTCTGCCTCTGATCACTGGAGCAGACAGACCCGGCCACAACATATTGATTCGGCCCACACCTATCACTTGCCCACGATTCAAATCCCGAATTCGAATCCGTCCAGCTCCCTTACCACGACCTTTCTTCGCACCAGCATTACTGACAGATGTCACCGACTTCCATAATTTTTCAGCAGGCACTATATTATACAAACAAAAAAATTTAATTACTAATCTTCAGGAAACGAAATTTTAACTAAACTTACATTATAGCACCTAAATAACAGTCATGAACTAGATAACTCACATTTATTAAAAAAATTCACGCAAGCGATTGGTGAAGTGTACACAGTTCTTAGGTTATATGTAACATTATTTTGGTACAGTGGTGTCTGTTTTATTATAGATACAAGGGGCCTCTTAATCACATTTTTAACAGTTAACAATTTCGTAGTCATTTTATTGAAGCAAAGCTAACGTTCTTGTTTCACTATATCATGAAAGATAATATATTTCAACCATAGAGGTTTTTTGTATTAAACTCCCTCTTCTAATCGAAGATAACTGCTGTGTAGTGTCAACGTCAATGTGACGTTTAATGTTATAAAATATGGGCGTTTTCATAAGTTCAACCGAACTCTTTTTTTTTTTTTCAAATTCAGATATCAAATTTTCAGAAATGGAAGTAATCAAGAAAACACATCTGGATTTCTTCTATTTGTGACATACGACAGAAGAAAATAAAATTTACTTAAGAATATTCACTTAATAAGTATTTTACGATGCCTGTATTTTCTCAAAGAAATAAGCAAAGAAGTGTACTATACTCGCATGACTTACACGCACTGTGTTGTGTCTCACATACGATACGTATGCCATAAAATAGAGAATTTATTATTATATTAACATACTCCGACCACAAATCCAGATTCCGTGCTACTGTTGAGAATCAAGGAATCGAACTTTCGAACGATTCTTTTATTCCCAGGTTAGCGGATTGTGAAGAGTTTACAATAATCCGACCAACGAAGCAGTCAATTTGGACGATCAATTTGATGAATAATCATTAGAATAAATTAAATAACCTTATTCAAAAGTCATTGATTATGATTTGTACCATTTAAAATTATATATAATATCTGAGGTAAAATTTAAAAGATATACAATTTGTAACTTTGTAAAATAATTATAATTTTTCATTGATTATCTATGCATAGGTACATAATAACTTTACGTGGCTGGCTGACAGCTGTCTGTGCTATCACATCACCATCACATCAACTAAATAACTTGTTTGTCCGAATCTTTGAAGCGTATGTAGTTGAAAAACCACATCGATCATCATGGGGCTTTGTAAGTGTCCTAAACGAAGGGTTACGAATCAGTTTTGTTTTGAACACCGGGTAAACGTATGTGAATATTGCATGGTAACCAATCACCCTAAGGTTTGTATTGTATTCACTGTGTTTTATTAAGTTTTATACACCTCATTATATTATGTATTACAAGACTTTATTCTGTATATTTATAGTGCATCATTCAGTCATATCTTCAATGGTTACAAGACAGCGATTACAATCCAATATGCGAAATTTGTACAAAAAGTTTAACAGAAGGTGAATGTATTCGGCTTACTTGTTACCGTAAGTAAAAATGCTTCTTATGTAAATACTCAACCGAATTTTTTTTTAACAGTAAAGTATCTCAAAATGCCTACTTAATATCATTACAAGACAGGATCAGTTCTTAAATATTTTAGTTTAAAGTCAAGAGACTATTTAAAAATTATATGTTGTAGATGTTTTCCACTGGGAGTGCGCAGAATCCCGTTATCGGGCCCTACCTCGTACAACAGCTCCAGCGGGTTATCAATGCCCATCATGTGCTACACCAGTTTTCCCACCACCCAACCTTGTATCTCCTGTTGCTGATGTTCTTAAAGAGAAGTTATCTGGTGTCAATTGGGCTAGAGCTGGTCTTGGTCTGCCATTGGTGGGTATCACAAATTATTTAATATTTGGTTCTTTAGTTTGTTGGCTAATCTGCACTTGGCCAGTGTGACAGACTATAGCCTTAACCTTTCTCATTCTGAGAAACCTGTATCCCAACCTGGGAATGGTAAGAGGATTGATAACGATGAACTCTTTTGGTGAATGCACTGTAAAAAAATGTAATATTTTAAAGTAAGATCTGCTAATCAAGGTTTGCCTACAGATGCACCACTGCACCAATTCTTCCACCAAGCAGCCTAGTTGTAGAGATAAAGGTTTACTTAGATGATGAAAACATTAAAACTGTCTTTACAAATAGCAACACATTTTTAAGCATAAGAGTAATTTGAATACTCTTCGATAATTAATTGATTACAGGCTCTAGTATAAATTTTACCATCATATAGTCTGTATATGTTTGTTATTTTGCTGAAACAAAGTGATTGATTTTGTTATTAGATATGGAACCATAAAAATTTTGCCTTTCATAAAGAACTCTTATAATGTTGTATTGTCTGTGGACAATAAATCTCTCTGTCATTGTTATGAAAGTTGCTTAACATACAGTAAACTATTTTCCTTTTTATCTCCTGTGACAGATAGTCACAAAAATAACATCTTGAGAAGCACTACATACACCTAGGAATTCCTGACTATGATTGCCTATACTTTGTGCCTAATAATTGTGTTTATTATAATTAGCAATACCTCTATATGTATCAAGAATGTTTATCAGCTTTATTGCCATAATAACCTATATATGGATCATTGCTTGAATATGCTTGTTATTTCAGTTGTCAGAAGACCAAGACCTGAAAGGCGCGACCAGTAGACGTAGCCAATCACCAATGGAACAGTCTCCATTTTTCCAAAGCACAGTGGACAGTCACAGAGGCACACCAGTTGGAGCAAGTGATGATGAAGCAACAAATCGATCAGCTACAAGCACCCCCCATTCCATTGTACAGATTCCAGATGATCCTGTTAACATTTATGATCATACTTCAATGAAGAGGGATAATGTACAAGGTTTGCAGTTTTATTATGTTGTATACCTCACATACATACTAGCATTAGAACGTAACATCACGCCTTTAATCCCCGAAGGGGTAGGCAGAGGAGTGTAATACACTCCCATGTTTCACCAGTCACGTTTAAGTCCCATGGAATAAGTGGTGAGCCTATTTCCATACACCGGGCACAATTCCAGACTCAAAGTCACTACTAGAAATTCTAAATTAGAAAAATCCAATAGTAGCCGACCCGAGATTTGAACCCAGGACCTCTCGATCTGCAGTCGCGCTTGCAACCGCTCGACCAACGAGGCAGTCACTACTACTACTACTAGCATTAGAACACCACACAATTCCTTGTTTCTCAATAGGATTTTAAAATTTGAGTTGCAATCAACCTCTTAACATTTGTATAATGTACCTAGGAAATCAAATTTGTTGGCTAAATGATTTAATTACATGTTTAGTAATGTGATTCTACCAGAAACTTAGAAAAGGTTGCTGCCATAATTCCATTGGTTATATTTTATATTGTCTTCAAGTTGTATATCGTTTTCAAAGCTAGAGATGTTTGATATCAGATAACCCACATGCCCAGTGTCGAGATTATGGGCAAATCCCCCTCATGGACAGGCGCAAATATTAAGTAATGTCAAAAAAAACCCCACTATATTTTTTTTAGGCAATCAAGCTTCAAGAAAAGGCTTCAAGCCTCCAGAACATTCCAGACCGTTATTAAATTATGACCATGATGAGAATAAATATAAGCAGAAGTCTACATTGGCTTGGATTAGCCGGTGGTGGAAGTGAGTAGAAATTGTATCCATACATATCTTCACGCCAAGTCCTTTACGAAGTAGGCAGAGAGCAAGGTATGCAAGGATAGGGACATTTAGCACTCCATGCTCTCTGACTACCCCAAGTAGAAAATATGTTATAACGTAACGTAACATTACGCCTGTAATCCCCGAAGGGGTAGGCATAGAGGTGTACTACACCCCCACATTTCACCAGTTACGTTTTTAAGTCCCATGGAATAGGTGGTGGTCAAGAATTAACATTATGATAAATTGTTTGTAGTAAATAATCAATAATATAACATATTTTCTGTATTTATATTATAAATTGCCTCGTTGGTCGACCGGGTTGCAAGCGTGACTGCCGATCGGGAGATCCTGGGTTCAAATCCCCGGTCAGGTGCTCTTGGATTTTTCTAATTTAGAATTTTTTGTAGTGACTCAGAGTCTGGAATCGTGCCTGGTGTATGGCAATAGGCTCACCACCTATTCCATGGGACTTAAACGTAACAGGTATAATGTGGGAGTGTACAACACTCCTCTGCCTATCCCTTTGGTGATTACAGGCGTAATGTTCCTTTAATCCTTGATAAAATCGTGGTCATTATTATGATTTACATATTAAATAATTATCATTACAAAGATATTGGCTAACAAAGACTCTTTCTGTTAACAGAAATTCTTTGCCAATAGCGAGATTAAGACGAGGAGGCATTTATCACCGCTATTGCATCATCATGCTGCTAGTAGTCACAGTAATTCTTGTGTTACTATTACTAAGCTACAGAGATGTTGATCAAGACAGTCCCTTTGGAGTCATTCAGGACGATGACAGAAGGATACTTCAGAAAAATTAGTATAATTAATCTTGTACACTAATTAATGTATTTATGAAATCAAGCAATATTTAATTAAATCGATATAAATACTGTAGGTATGTATTTAATTGTTCATAATAACTTTTGAACCTCTAAACATGTACAATTTTAAGTTGAAATGAAATAAAAGTATGCCTTAGAGATACATTGTTTATTCCATTAACACTTGAGCACTGATTACATAATGTATAAATAGTTGTAGAAGCACTTTTACAAAATTTGAACACATGTACTGATTTCCTTATCTAAGAACATAGCACAAAATATATCATTGTAGAAATTGGGATAATATTCACAGGCACGACGACAGTCAGGCATCCAATTGATTTCCAGTAACTTTGGTTGAATAAAACTTTCACATCCTTCCTCTGGCCAGCTCAGCATTACGTCTGCTGCATACAGAGCCCTAGATTGTGGGCTCTTACCAATACCACATGGTGGATCCTTTGATGTAGCAGCTATGAATATTTCAGAGAACATAGAAAATATAGATTTTTCCACATCCTCCCAGTCATTATTAGGATATTGTTTACTCCAGGCTTCCTTAAATTCAACACACAGTAATTTGAACAAAGGTGCTCCATCATTATAATTCATCACAGTAAAATGCTTCTCATAGTCATCAAAATCATTAAGAGTGAACGGTTTGTTCGCAAACCTAAGGAAGAAGTTGCTATAAACATACACCTCAGTAGGGTTTACAGATTTCAAAAGTATTACATAACGAATATCAAATTTAACAAGCCCAACTTCAGGCCTGTCAAACAGTACCGGGTTTGATATGTATTTCTGAGCTATTTTTGGTCCGGTCAATGGGAGTCTGCACAAAAAGAAAATATTATCAGTAATATAGGTGTCTAGACCTCTTGCAAGATTATACGGCTTACAAATCCAGTGATTGTTGGAACTGGCTTGCTCGCGATGCATGTAGTTAGTCACTAAATGATACAAGTCAGTTTTCATATTGTATGTAATAGGGAACCATGCAGGTAATTTCTGATCCTCTTGCTCAGATAAAGAACTCTTATTACGGCACCGCCTGGCTACCACAGCCAGCAAGTCCTTAATTGTGATGACATATTCAAAAGGGAATTGATTAACAAATTTATGAGGTGAATTCTCGCTAAGCTCCTTGTAATCCTTAAAGTGGTTTAAGTACCACAATATATCTGCATCAGTCTCATTGCCGACAATTTCAAAATCTGGGTGTGTCAAATACTGATTTACATAATCATATTCTGAGTAAACTTTCAGTCTTTTTGGAGTTGATTTGTCTTTTAACAACTCTAAATCTGGTAGAGATTCTACAATATGCCCTTCCAAGAAATATTTAGAACTTGGTTCCTTGATACCTACATCATATTTAACATACCCCTCCCAAGGAAGAAGCATAGCTTCTCTTTGAAGACCTGAATAATCACCTTCAACATAATTCCTGGTGATGGGGCAGCCTTCGGCAACTTCTTTAACAGGAAATAGAAGTGTATAAGTGAGTTGTTCTGGTATGTGTATGAAGGGTACAGCACGAAAATTATAATTATCGGAATGAGCAATTCCAGAGCCTAGTTCATCCATCACGTACCACATAGGTATTCTCTCTTCAACTGAAAAATCACTTCCTGCTATGGTATATGTGTGGGCATATTTCCAAACAGTCTTACATACCTCCTCTATTTGATCTTCAACACTATTAGAAGTCACTTGCATCAGGTTACACATCCTGGTTAAGAGACCCGGCATATTTCTTAAGTTACTTCTAATACTGTTAGCTTTGAACGTCCAAGCATGGTCTATCAAGTATACGTGACTAGGATCTGATGGCTTAATATCCCGCGTAGCGAAAACCCCCCAGAGAGGGTCGTATGGTGTTCGATCGCCTTCGTCATATTCGATTAAAACAAGTTGAAATGTTAGACCGGCATCGAAAATTTGATCGGATAATTTTTTGCAAATTGTTGGCCAAAAATGTTCAGGAACCCCAGATAGAATAAGTTGCGGTTTATGTTCAGTTAAAAATGTATTATATCTTGATAAACCGTCCATTTGTCTAGACCTATGATACGGAGTTTATAAAAAATCGATAGTTCTACGAACCTTCTCCCGACTTCCGTCTTCGTCCACCAAGGCTTAAATAAAATTGCCTCAGTTGCTCCAAATCTTAATAGCATTATCAGTCACCGGCAGATTGACATTTCTGACAGCTGCATCTCTGACAACTGATAGTATATAGTTTTTTTTTTGTTCAAACAGAAAAAGCGTACAAGCAGTCATTCCGTTTCCTTGGCTACTTACGATGGGGTTTTTATTATTTTTACACCTAAAAAATATTTCCTATTTAAATATTATATTTAACAGTAAAAGGTAACAATCATATAATTAAGAATATAAATAGTTCTACTCTTTGATTACAATAATGACGATACACAAGTGCCTTTTCTTAGAATATATCTCTATGCAGCCCGTTCAGTGAATTTAATTTTAATTAGGTACTATACAGCTAATACTTCACTCATAAAATTACATAAATAGTTATAGGTAACCTTGGGTTGATCCTCGAGTATTTAGCGTTCGTATTTCATTTGAATGAGATAACCGTAAGCTATTTTAAGCTAGTAATACGCTCAGGTAACCTTTGCGTATCAAAATCTTTCAGCCAGTATCGATCCTTTTCAGAATATCCTTCTTTAGAAGGTGCGAGCCTCCGCGTTTACGCTTATTTTTAATCAAAATATACAACGCATATGTTCAGTCACTACCAACATAAACTTAGGGCATTGTTCATGAAGAAACCAGCCTTAACAAATTCCTTCTTAGCAATTAAACAAATTGCAGCAATGTAACTATAAAGCATGTTAAACCAATTTTATCACGACATAAATAAATACCAAATACTATTTTTAAGTTATTTTATTATTCAGCATAGATTACTGCTAACAACCTTAACAGGGAACATTGATGTTTCTTAAAAACTAATTAAGTTACATGTTTGATAATATAAAAGATCACATATATTTCTTTAAAAAATCCTATACAAAAACCAACCTAATGCATCCACAGTGACTCTTGTCTGAAAAATCAAAGACAGTGCAGAAATTGTATTCATATTATAAAAAGTATTAACTTTCACAGCATATTTCTCAAAAGGCATATTGTAGTAATTGATTCACGATATAAATATATATAAACATTTGTACGCATGTAATGAATATAAAGAGAACAGTATTGCATAGTGTAAATGGCACATCAACAGCACGAAAAATGCAAATGCAACATTCAAATAAGACATCACGGGACTTGACCTTACAATGACAACAACATAACGTCTTTCATAAAAATCCGGCCCGTGCTATGCTTATAGCAGTCAAATTTTCATAAATCTTAACAA
The DNA here is from genome assembly GCA_018244795.1 of Parelbella ahira ahira. Classification (NCBI taxonomy): domain Eukaryota; kingdom Metazoa; phylum Arthropoda; class Insecta; order Lepidoptera; family Hesperiidae; genus Parelbella; species Parelbella ahira. The sequence continues at coordinate 516 of DWME01003375.1, read as the reverse complement.
TCGCAACGACATGAAAGAAGTCGCAGTCCTAAAATTGTTGTCACTAACATAAAATAATAATAATAATTTTAAATTGGAATCAGCACACATAAAATGTATACCTATGATGAATTCAGTTCGAATCCGAGTCCATGTGTTTTCTGTAGTTGCGACGCGCTTTTTTCACGCGTTGTCGAAATTTAAGAGCTTGGTATTCGGGATCATCGGATACTTCCTCGGCTGGCGGCTGCGTGTTTCTGGTGCTGCTTCCCGCCGCGGTCCCCACGCCGCTGTCTGGAGTGTTCATAGTACAGGGAGCTGGCCAAATACTGCTCTCCGTGCTACAACTGCTTTCTAATTCGCTTTCATTGGTTTCATTCATGAGCCTGGCCACGGTCCTATTGTAACCCACTTTTGGCGACAATCGCTCCATAACCGATTCTGTCGGTTCCTTGGGCGGCGGAGACTCGCTGGAGTCTGATCGTTGAAGACTAAAACGACCGTTTCGTCTCACCCGCCGCAAACTAGGTCGCAATC
>DWME01003374.1:0-18473 GCA_018244795.1 Parelbella ahira ahira | reverse complement strand
AGGACAGGGCGCGATGGCGTTCATTGGGGGAGGCCTATGTCCAGCAGTGGACTGAGATAGGCTGACGATGATGATGATGATGACAAAATTGAAATGTATGGTTATAAAAGCGAATGATTATATTAGAATTGCATAATATAAAAATCACAGACAGATAATCAGCAGTACCTAATCATATTCAGCATGTATCTCTTCTAATGTTTTTAGATTAAAATTTTTGACACAAGCTTAAATGTCAAATTTCATGTTAAAATATTGTAGGGAACAATTCACTTTGAGTAACGTGCGCCAGACTTATGAGGAATTAATTAATTAATTCACATTAATTATGAATTCAATTTTATTGATATTGAAAAGTTTAATGTTTTCGAAATATAAAATATAGGTCAGCCTGGCAGGATAGGGAGAGTGAACACTATAATTTCAGGTCTATAAACCCGTAACCTTTTTCCACAGTAGGTAAAGTAAATGAATATGAATTTGTGAATAAAGAGTTATTGAAACAAAATTGCTTGTTTTTGCTTTATGGTTACTAATGATTAGTCTGGCTGTCAGGTTAAAATGAAAAAATGTGGTTAAAGATATACAATTATTACTCAATTCGAACTGTCCAAAGTGTGAAATTACCAAGCGTATACCTATGATGTGCAACATGATTAAATTATTGGCCAGCTTAACTACCTAGTCTATGTTTTTTCGAGATGACTGGATTTCGATCTGTTCAAGCTTCTTCATAACCTTACGCCAAGCAGCAAGGTTAGTAATGAGACAAATGAATCATGTAAACCATTACCTCAAGTCCTTTACGGGGTAGGCAGAGAACACCCAGTGCCACATTTCTCTATGCTGACATACGTGACAGGATTCTACAATCATTACTCTCCTCATTCATTCATAAATCATGTAGAATAGCAAGATATAGTGTAGTTTGCACAGCCCTATCCCACGCAGATGTTAGCACCTTAGATAATACATGGTATCGAAGACAACGTTGACGGTAACTGTGTTTTAATTAAAATACACATGCTTTAATTAAAATGTAATTCTGTCAAATTTAATTGGCGTATACTAAGGTCTATTTTAGATTAAACAGCTGCCTGTCGCGTCGTACTTCGATTGTAATATTGGGGTGCAATCAAACAGGTGTACAAGCGGATAGCGTGTGTGTGTGCAGCGGTGCCAAGTGGAAGCGACTTCAGTGTAGGAAGTATTGTATACGGTGGACAGATTAGACATGGGTAGAGCGGATAGAAACACACGCTATTCGGTAATACTGTTGTGTTTTAGATATTTGTAATATTATTATAATTCTTTCGTTAATACTATCGTATTATAGTTACTTGTAATATTATTTTAAAAAGGATATTTTAGTTTTAGGCGTTTTCGACGGTGTATTTTATGAATTCTGGCTTACAGTAGTATGAATTGACATTAGTTCTGTTATTGAAAGTGTCGATAGTGAGTTGCTTCTTGTTATAATAATAATTATATCTGATGACTCATAGAAGCCAAACTAGACAGAGCCTGTACTATGATAACCAGACAGATCATAAGCATACATATAGGTATATTAGGGATGTAACGAATTTCATTTTTTGAACATTCGCTAACGCGAATGCGAATGCAGATATTTGCTATCGACATTCGCGAATGTGATTGTTCAGTTTTTGTTCAAAGGAGCCAATTTTCATTAACACAAAACTGATAAAAATTTCATAAAAGAATTTGTTTTTGTTTGCTTACATTCCGTTATATATTTTTGCCGTATAAGTTTCTGATGAAAATTTTATTGTTATGCTTCAATTTCCGAAGTTAAATAAATAAATAATGTCAAATGATAAAGTCAAGGCTGATAATGTGATTACGAGGTTAAGTTACTTTCTCTTGCGTTAAAAAACATAAGAAATGAATGGATTTTGATTTCACTAACCTACTGTTATCTTTAAATTGTTTTTTTTCCGATATTCATATTCGCAAAACTTTCGCAGAACTATTATATTATAATTAAGAATTGACAGTTATGCTGACCCAACAAACATTCGTCCTACGTAAAAATTGAATCCACAGTTAACTATTCAGTGAGCTCCACTAACCACTGAACCAACGCGTAACGGGTCAGTTCAGAAAACATGCCGAAGGTAGAACGACAGCTCAGGCTAAAACATACGATCTTACTACGTAAAACAGACGGAAAGGTTTTTTATACGAGTCTGTAGAATTATAAGATAGCATGGTTCATCATGGCCCATGCGGCCGCCATACACGGCGCGGGGAACATTAACCCATAGTCACGTGTGATTGCTTCGGCCGCACCAGTCAGAGAACCATCATCACAAAAACCATTAACACTGTATTGGTTTTGTTTTTTCCCATTGATCTAATTGATTTATTTATACACCATAGACCGCCTGTAAGGTAGACATGTCAGAGTATAGTTAGCATGGCATGGCGTGGCAAGGCAAAGTTCATAATTATAATGAACAATTTTATTATTCCACTTGTCTTCTTGATACTAGTCTGCTTTTGGGAACAGCAGGATTAAGGTCTATAATACAGGTAAAAGGTAAAGTGGGGTACTAAGGAAGGCTTATATTCAATAGTGGTCTAAGACAAGCTAAAGATAACGATGGGTTAGAAAATTATTGTAAAATACACGCGACGCTTTCGAGTGTGTATATTTGTAGATGAATAATCGTTTTTAAATTAAATGGATATTACAATATAAAACACATTATACCTAATAGACAAGAATTCTTTTAAATTTTTTAAAAAGACTGAACTAGACATGTCTAGTAATACAATATCTATGGTTTACTGTAAGCACGGTAATCAAAGCATAATGTACAACTCTGTTACATGAGCTGTTAGAAGATTTACGATTTTAAACCCGACGAGGGAGTAATAAACTAATTCATTAAAACATTTTGCGCATTCACACACACAACCAGCTAATACACATATTACATGTACGCGTTACAATACAATTTACATCTATCAAACGTTACGTCATTAAAAAAAACTAAAAAAATTATCAACATTGTATTCAGCCTTGTATAATCTGTTCAAGAAAAACAAAACGCAATTTTAATAACAGCAGTGCCAACATAACCTTAAAGTAGACGAGAAAAAATATAAACACGTCCGTTTAATGGATGACTACTCTGCAGGTGTTCAGAATTACGCAAGTATATTATATTGTTTAATGTATATCGTCATTGTGGTCATTGTATTACCTAATACATTAAGATATTTGCAGTTTTGCACTCGCATGGATAATGTAATGACGTGGAATTAGACTGTGACATTTCAATAATGACAGACGTAAAATGACAGGAGCATATCAAGTTTTTTTTTATCAGCCAACCGTAACTCGGCAAATGTGTATGCTAAACACTACATCAAACGTTCAATACAAACTCGTAAACAATTCTCAAATGTGTTTTATGTACTGAAACACTTTAGAATTTAAATGTTTTACACAGTCTTCCAATGATAAAATATACTCGGTATAAAATTAACAATTCAAGTCGCAATGAACTGGCCGTCTTTTATTCGTTTTTTTTTCCAAATATGGTGAGATTGTAAGTACAGTAATTTCATTTTTAATTTGCCATTGTAAATTTATGTAAAGCGCTTTTTCATTGTTCCAAAAATTGGCGTCGTTTAAAATGTCTAGTAACAAATAGAAGCGTCGTTTAAGATGTCTAGTAACAAAGTATTACGGTATAATTTTTATTGAACACAATATAACTTTACATCTAAGAGTGTTGCTTACCATAGCTTTTGAACAAAGAAGCAAGCATAGATATCTTGGAACCTCAAATAGTAAGCGACAGCACCTATTATAAAATCAAAATTTTAATTATTCATAGCATAAAAATGTAAGTAAATTTAAATAATGCATAATATTGCTATTAAAATTAAATGATATAACGTATCTTTACTACCTAGCTAAGTCGTTTTGGTATATTGTACTTCTTGGTATAACACATTATACATCATGTATGTATAATAATTTATTATATTCTATTCACCGTTAGCAATATTATAATCACAATGGGGCTTTTCCAATGATTTTATTCAGTTTAATTCCTATTACAATATAAGAAAATGCCACTGCAATTAAATCCATCCGTTTTCTATTTTAAATTTCCCGGTAAATTTATAATTTATTTTTTGTACCAAAGGCCAGGCAGAGGTCAAACTCACGCAGCCAATAAACTTAATGTATGTTTAACCACAGATAATGTAGGCAATAATTAAGGAAACTACAGATTAAGAAGCCACAATCAGAAGTCGATGGCGTTTCGCGAGTTTCTTCCTCGTTCACAATAACATCGCTCATGCGTCAGTAATTTCTCTATTTAGGTAGAAAGTTGACCCGCCGACCCCTAATCTCTGGGTACACAGCATCATCGCACACTAAGATAAATTATCTCGTAAGCCAGTGTTGCAACTTTACAAGATTGTTGAGAATAAATCGTAAAGTCATATTTCGTGGTCGCACATAACTTGTTTGAAAGTTTCACACTCCACCTCCATCACGAAAAATACGTATAAATTTTATATATACTCTTATAATTACCAAAAATGAAATAAAACACGGGTGCACACATATTTACCTAAAGGTTCATAGAAAATTTAAACCATGGTTTACAGATAAACAGCTACATGTGTAAAGGTATTATTTTCAGTATTTCATATAAATAACTTGACAAAAGCACTTTTATTTGCGCGATTCGTAACGCGTCATCATTTCGTTATTGCGGTCGCCATTTTGGTATTTGCGCGCGCTTCCAACTGTCATTAGGCAGTGATGCCAACTTTGTGAAATTACAAGTTATGGTTCAACTATTAAATTACTGGTTCTTATAAGAGTTACTATACGTAGCTGTGTTTTACTTAATTGTGTCTCTTATAAAGCAATTTGAGGCATGCGGCCTGTCTTTAGTAGAAAATAATTTCTACAGTTGTGGAATTTTAATGTTCGTTCACGTATTGACAAAACTATTTTTTTAAAACATATTTGTGTTATGTTTATTGAAGTTAATCGGAACTTTATTTCTATGCATTCGTACTTAGAGTTAGTTATAAAAATTCAAATTAAGTATAATGATTTCGTATTTTATCATCGGTTAATATAAGATTAGAAGTAAAATTCGGTTACTTATCTGTCAATAAATTCGTAGACTAGAGCAAGCAGAACTGACGATTACAAATTAAAACTAACGACACTATTTCCATAGACATAGTCAGTCAAAGTTTGCAACAAAATTCATGTCTGAACCAACTACCCACGAAACTTGCATCAAATACTTTTGTATCACAGAAATTTGTCGATATTATTATTTATAGGGCGGTTTGTTTTTCGTGCGCCACATCGCGACAGAGTCCCAAACAATCTGAACAAGTCGAGTTGGTCCCCGCATCGAAGTGACCACAGCTACGTCGATATTGGAATACTTCCAGGACCGTTGCGCGGCCCGGGAATACCTGGAAGACTTACTTGTTTAATCGAAGCCAACTATTCATGAGCGTATATTGTAAAAGTTTCCCGAGTTTTAAAATCGGTGGCAGCATGCACACTACGAGTATAAAGTGCCGACGTGTTTACTATGATGTGATTAAGTATTACTCTTTAAACATTAAAAGTTTTATATTTAATATTGTTTATGGAGTGTTTTTCACTGAAGTACTTGTAATTAAATTAAATTCAAATTTAAAACGCAAATAAAGTAACATCACGCCTGTGACGCCCGAACAGGTAGGCAGAGGAGTGTAGTACACTTCTCTATATGTTTTTGATAACACTCAAATGTCACTTTGTAATGTTTTACAAGTGTAATTTCTAATAATGTACCTGACATTTAACAGGAATTAACATTAGAATGTATTATAATTAATTAATACTGACGTAACAGTGCAAGATATATTGGCAGGTCAATAAATATGTTAACTTTAATTAAGACGATAAGATATACGAAATGTATTGTCACAGTACTAACTGGTACAAACAGTATTTTAAAGTTATGGTAACTGGCAACTTATAACTTTAAATATTCTGTTTGCTATGTTGGGACATTTAGAACTGTTGTGTGAGCTGAGTTTGTGAGCTCTGTTGGTTCAAATTCAGACAATGGACAGCCCCATACTATCACGAAGGCAGTGGACGAAATAGTTAAATATAATACCCTATTATCGGAACATACTGAGGAAGATATGATACTGTCATGATCATTATTATCATCGATCAATCGTGGAGATTTAGTAGTCTCCGAAACCGGCGTGTGTGTATGAACTATGAAGAGAGTGACGACTATAGAAGAATCATATTAGATCTGTGAGGATAAGCATATTTAACACTCACTAGTGTTTGCCTTACCTGTAAAGAACCTGGTGTTATATATAATAATAAAAAATGAACCTTAAACAAAGACGAACATCGGTTCTCAAATAGCCGCGTTGAGAATTGGGACCCATGGACAATACACGTCCATAGTTCGGAGGTCGCAGGCTATCGGTAATGTTCACTATAGTCATTGTTAAGCTTTTAAAGAGGCTTTCCAATATCCGAGCTTTAGGTTTTTTTATTCCTATCTTATAATATAATAGTGATATTTTAAAAATGTTTATATCTCCAATAAATTTAGCTTAGGTACTATCAGGCACCTGTTGAACAGATTGACCGGTGCGGTATGACTGTAACGTTTCTCAATTTTAGTGGAGACTTGTGCCCAACTGTGGAATGATAAAGGGTTGTTGATGATTAAAATATGGTCTGGCTTTTTTGGTCCATTCTACACTATTTACCTATAGTCTATTAAAAATTGTTCTGATCCGCGGTTTTTTTAATGAAAACGATCCTAACATCATGCCTATAATCCCCGAATGGGTAGGCAGAGGAGTGTAGTACACTCCCAATCTTTAAAGTGTTCGATCAGATCAGAATACGTAGATCTTGTTTCAAAAGTATACCAATATAAAGAGTTTGTTACACGGACCGTGTAAGCCGAAATACACTCAGACAAGGAGGTAGACATGTGGGTGTGAGTCCCAATCTGCGTCGAGGACTCTCGAATCAGTACCAGCGTCCATTATTTAATAAAAGACAGACGGACAGTTTTATCTGAACAGTTGGTAATACGAAAATTGTATAGTATTATACGCGCTTCCTGCAGTCCGCACTGAGTCAGCGCCAGGTCATCTAGCCAATGATTAAACTTGCCTATTTGTCTATACATGCCTACAGTATATACTGAATCATGCTTCAGACACTTCCAAAGTACCTAATTACATATAATCTTATATATTTTACATGCAGATACTGGTTATTATATTTAGTACCTCAGTCTTCGGTCCACGCTTAATATTTGGTCTCAGAATTGGAATTGTTCCATCACGCCAGATCGTTTATGACGTAGACAGTTGGGACCAAATGCCAAATGTTATGTTACAGGTATGACGTGGTTTTCGGCATTTACCAGGCTCCATCGCACACAAAAGTCACACACACAAGTCTACATAATTTGTGATCAAAGAGCCACACAGAGTAGATATTTATAGAACTAATCTCTTTGGCACACACAGATTTAAAAATGTAATCATTGGCGGTAGATTTCAATGATTGTTTCACCACTGGTACTATTCAACGATGTTTAGGAATTTTGATTGATTTTATTCTATCTAACGTTGTTTTTCTAGCATAAGCTGACAAAGAGGCGAACAGACACCTAACGCTATGCGATCGACATCGTCTATGACATTAGCAACAGCGGAAGCGTCACCAACGCGGTGCTAGCCTGGAAGCCTTCTGTTAACGCGTTCTTAGATAACTCCATGTCATAGCGCATTGAAAATAGTTCAGCATAAATTAATTATTATACCGTCAGGTGCCTTTCAGTGTAGGAAGAGAGCACACATTTCCAAATATATCTAATCTTATAGACCTTAGATTTGGAATAGTACCAAAAATTACTACGAACAAAAACAATCAGTCCCGAACAAACCAGAGCCCAGCTGCGCGGCCACACGTATGATATCATAACGTCACTTAAGTCTAACGAGGTAAACACAGTCGCAGGCCATACACGCGCATTCTAATTCGTCCAATGTCGCGCGGCGCGTGCAATTTTAATAAAACACCTAAATATAGATGTAAAAACTAGATATGTGTCTGTCGGTGTGTGTTTTCACGTACATTGGTGTCACGGTCGGCGGGCGACCATGTGGCGCGGGCCTGTGTTATCTGGCCGGCGTGGAGCTCTACTGTGTGCGGCCGTAGGTTAGCGTACACAGACAACATTAGGTACGCTTTTCAAATATTATCTTCTCTTATTTGCTCTCTACCTACCCGCAACGGACCACAACTGAGAGTATAATAATAACTAAAGACATCCTCCGAGAAATAAAGGGACTTTAATGAATAAAAGAAAATAAAATCAACTCCAAAGAATCAAAATGAAATAAGTGTAAGGGACTTGCAGTGACATTATAATAAGGAATCACTTTAAAGCTATAAATAAGATTTTTTTTATTCAATATTTCTATTCAGTTCATTTAAGAAATCACTTTAGACAAAGATATTACGTTTAAATTGTGCTTCATATACTGTTTCTAAAAACTTTAATATATCGAAAATCACATCTCTCTTTGGACTGACTACACGAGACTATTTTGATTCAATTGTATCATGCGTGTTACTCTATTGTGACTCCCTGGGTCACGTGTCACCCGTATGTTGTAGAAGAATGTTTTCTGTCTTTGTTTTTGTCGAGCTCAAATTGGAGTTGTGATATCGATTTATGTGTCGAAAATATGTGTTATTTAACGTAGTAGTTAGTAGTCAAAAATGCTTTTGAATAGATTTAGATTATGTATTAAAATAAATAGTTCATTGAAAATTGGAATTTTCTATTAGTTACAAAAAACACTAGTAGATTTATGTGGTGCGATTTTTATTGGTGTCCCTTTTTAAATCGCCACCTGATCACATAATATACAAAATCTGCTACCAGATGGCTGATAAACTACATATGTACGAGTATCTACATTTCTAACACATACTTAGATACAATACAGACCAGACAGATAAAATACAACCTTCTACTCCCAAAAAAAATGTTTGCTGAGTAGGAATCGAATTTACTCCCCAGCTCAGGTCTCAGGTTCACTCCTCACAATCCATCGGACTAACGTTCAATTGGACTAGTCTAACGTGACAATGGTTACTTACATATTATAATATAGAGTGACCTACCTGAAACGGTACTTAGGAGTCAGATTGTTTACATGTCACCTTGAGCTCTGTTTCCTCATGTGAGATCGCTGCCCACGTCATCATTGACACCAACACCGTAGCTGGTTCATGATAGACACGAGGAAGACTATTGTAACGTGTAGGCATATAATATACATATATACAAGTATAATAATTAAATAAATTCAATCTATCTACTTATACCGTCACGCCAGGTTGTTTACGGTGTAAGCAAAGAGTACGGGGAGCCATATACGTATCTCTATGCTCACAGAGCTGACGTTCTACGAGTACCCTATAAATAGGCAACATATGAATTAATTTATTTTATATCATTTTATTCGTGGCTCTCATATTACAATCGCTTTTGCCGTTCCTGCCGGTAGGAACTTTCCTACCAGCCCCATTCCCGCCCTTGTAACCTGACCTAGCCTTACGACTAATAATAAAGAATAAATAAAAATAAAAACGTACCTCGTGCAGTAGTAATGTAGTAATGACATTTTGTACAGCAATGCGTTTATTGTGATCGTTCGTGTGTCAGCGCGACCTCGGCGGGAATTTAGCTGACATGCCTCGCCTATTTACCTCGTTATACGAAGACAGTAGAGACCAAATGACTCTATTAGTTAACTGTTACATCGTTTTTATTACTATTATCGATAGTAGCAATAGAATATAAGTATTTGTCATTATATATTGTATCGTTTGGTGAAATAAATTATGTAGAGTTGTTAAAATTCACGCGTTTTCCATGAATGGATAGATATATATTATTGGTCATTTTCATATTATTTCATAGGTATTATACATCGTTTCCGGTATACCACCGCGACATAGTCATAAGCGATTAATGTTGATTAGTAAGTTAGTAAAGCACTCGAATATAAAGTAACTAAATGACATTGTTGTCGAAGCAACTAGAGTTTTTTTTAATTAGTTTGGCCCCTTTTTAAATTTAAATTTAATATTTAACTATTAGGCAAACCTGTTGATATATTTTTTAAACAGTGTGTAAGTATTCAATTAAGCAATATTGTTTGTAGGTATCTAATAAATTATAGAAAAAATTCTAACCGACATCAGCTTTTTATAAAAATTGATTAAATCTGTAATTAATTATATTTTAATAATTTGTTATTTAGATAATACATAATTAATTTTTAAAATTTTAAGGCAAATTTAAAAAATGTCTTTATAAAAACCAACTGAATATTTTTATACTTAACAATGTTTTATCAACGGTAAAGTAAATGTTTACGAAAATACAAGCATTAGGTATGACAACGTAAATACAAAATAAAAATATTGTACGAACTTACTGAATCTCATCACAGTGGCAGCACGTATACTTAGATAACTAATAGTAAAAACTGACGTACGGCGGTATGTGTGTACTGTGTACAATGACGCATCATCCTAATGTGGTTAGCGACGCCCAGTGATAACCACGAAAATGGACTCACGCCATTGGTCAAAATACCACCAAGTTGACCATGAACGTTGAGTCAGAACACCGGAACCTCCCATAAATTTACGTAACCTCCATATCTGAAATTGACTTGTAAATCATTTGATGGAATTATTGCTTCAACAAAAAATATTTATACGTTATGTTATAAAGATATTTTATATGTTATTACCTAACCATTTTAAGTGCACGTGTATTTATCAATTCCAAGTACAGTATTTATCGGTTTTTTCAAGTTTCTATTTTATCTAACGCGGCCTGGTGCGGGACCGCCCACGATAAGCCACTATCAGCCAGAGGTGTCATTGGTCGAATTTTCATTAAATTTGCCATACACACTGACTCATACTATCGTAACTAGTTTATCATTTTTATTATAACGTACTACAAACATACAGCGGCCATTTTGAACTAATTTTGGCGCCATTCGTGGAATGTTATTAGAACAGATTACAAAGTAAATAAAATTGAATTAAAAAAGATTTTCTACACTTGCAAAAACGGTTGCCATATTTAAATAAATTCGTCGCCACGAAAGGAGCCCATATTATTAGCACAGATAAAAAATTGTATGAACGTGAATTAAATCAAACTCTTTTAGAATTTCAATTTTGTTTGTATTAAATTAGGTTAATTAAAACTAAATTTACTAATTTAATAGGGATATACGAAAAATGGAACGCAAAATTTATTTAATTAGAAATTTTATGCATTTATAAAATGCAATATTATTCTCATTATTAACTACAGCATGTACCTTAACATAATTATTAGGTATACATATATATATAGCGGAAGCTATGTTTATAGTGTTAGCCCATTTCGAAATATAATACCATTTTCCTTTTATTTCGAACAAGGAATACCTAACATATTGCAAAGGGGTCACATTTCAGTTATTATCCTGTTAAACAAAATAATCATAATACCGACTCGCTCTCAGTAATGCAACAGGTAGGTAATTTTATTACATATTAAATTTCACTTAAATGACAGCCATAATAATTCAAATGACTACAATTTTCCACTAATTTGCATACATAAAAACAAAAACGTAGATTTCACTAAAAATAATCAGCGTACATTCGTGCGTATAATGTGTAGATACTGGTTAAGCGTTTAACGAAATTACTTTATCTGGCCGTCGTCACATGTGGAGCGCTTTGTGACCGTTAGTTACCACATTCGGAATAGAAACTGATACCCCGCTCTCTACTCGAAAGTCTGTCTGGAACCTCTCACCGGACCGGAACGCGCTGCACCGAGCGTTTGACAAATTACGCGAAATTATAAATATGAGCGCTGTGAAAATGAGTGGCTGTGTAAATGAGTGCGTCAATGTGAGTGGCTCAAATGAGTTCACCGTTAAGTAAGTATGTAAATTTGGGGTATCTATCAAGTAAAACAACGTAATAATTTATATTCTTGAGTATATGCCATGGCCTGGCTTTTTAATTCGGATGTAGGTACCTACATTAAAAATTTCCAAAATTTTTGTGCTAAAAAACCTGTTATATTCCGCCAAGTTTATGCTATGCTTTTAGTTAATTTGATCTTAATTAGTTCAGGCATTGAGTCGTAAAAATATAAATACCAAAGTAGCATGTAAAAACAAAATGGAACATTTATGTTTTAAAAACCGTCACAACACAATAAATAAGACAAGCAAATGCCGCACATAAACTATACGATTGAATTACAAATTCGTTCGAAAATGGTAATAGCACTAAATAAATTTTATCTTGACCTCATTTCCAATCGCTTAAATCGTCTCAATTCAGCCAACGTCTAGCAACATTTGCAAACGGAATCTGTTTAAAAAATGCTAATTAAACATCAATTAATGGTGTATAAAACCGTAAACGGCTTGTTTAAATACTAAGGTCACCTTGGCGGATAACCTTGGTCTGATTTGTTGACAACCGATTCCAAAGCTAACATTTTTACTAAACACACACACTCACACACACAACTCACGAAGCACATGACGAAGTCTAAATCAATGTTGTTAACACACAAATCATTTCAAACGTTCCAACTATTACAGCTACGCCCATTTTATCATACGAAAACCGACCAATGCCATGTCAACTAACGCTACAAATTACGACTTAGATCCGTTTATGCCAAATAAGTCTTTATTGTACCGCATTAGAGTTGTTATTCGCATTTAAATAAACAGAGAGCGCGTCAACAACGTACTAATGTGTGTTAGAATAACAAACACTGTCGTGAATGGAGACGCACACATGCGCACAGGCGCGAATGTCACGAAATCCAGCTTGTTTCTAGGTTAGAATATGCGCGGGCGCATGTACGGTGTCCACTACATAGATATCATGCTGGGACATAGAATTTTAAAGTTAAAAAATCGAACGTCAATTTATGTCTGCTTTAGTTTATATTATAAATTTAAATTAACAACAAAGCAGTGAAGCTGAGAAACAATACAAACAGGAAAGCTTCCGCTGAAAATAACTGCGTTCGTGTGATAATTGGAGCAACTGCACACACTGCAGTAGCGATGTTGGACGTTATGCGTTTGTACAACATACGGAGACCATAATATCTACCTGCGTATGTTTGTAACTTTTGTAATTGCCATTAATCTTTATGGTTTGCTTAATTAACGTTTATTAAATTGTTACTATTTTGTAATCTGTGCTATGTCCCCATTAGATAATTAAAATGATGGAAGAAAATGTATACCTACGACATATTATTTAATTTACCTATATTATTATGCAATGGTGAGTTGGTTACATTTAAGAAAATGTTCGAAATCGAAACGTAATAATACACTTTGACAACAGGCAAAAAAGAAAATATAGTAATTACCATTTCCTACCGAAGTTGTGGCTACATTCAATCTTGAAGTGGATTAATTTAATTTCAATGAGAAAACTATTTATCTGCTTACGTTAGCGTGCGAAATAATGTAAAAGACCAAAGCAAAACTATAGACTCTTAATACGTTATCGTGTAATTGTCGTTTTGTGGTATGCAATAATAGTTCCTTCTAGGTTTTAGACTTTGACCATTTAACTGTGGTATTCATATCTAGCAATCCCTTTTAAAGATATTTTAACTCGCACCTGTTAATTTCTTTACATGTCTAACGTATCTCTAACATTTAGCATCACAAATCCATCTACTTTTTTACCCTTCGAAACTGGTCTTCTGTGCATATGCGAATTGTTAAGGTCGTAACAGCTTTAGTAAAAATATGTAATAATAGAGTACACGCACGATTTAAGAAACATTCTGAAGAATTCTTAGATGTATTAATTCCTTCACGTTTATCTTTACCGATAGCAAGTGATATTAGATATCCAACCGTATATAATTTCGTAGAGGCTTAGATACGTGTTACGTATTGAAACTAGTCAACGTATGCGGACATTCTATAATAATGATGTATATTGTAGCAATGTAATAATTACAATGATTAAATCGTTTTAATGGTGGGTAAGGAAATCAACGACAGATAATTTCATATTGATAAACACTGGTAACACAAATTCTTCAATCAGTCTATAACTTTTTTTATATAAAATGAAACAATTATTGAACTGTAATATTTCTATAAACAACTTATATCAAAATATACAAGATAACGGTTACTATAGAGACTTATACAAACTCAAGGTCGTTGGTCAGGACCTATAAAAACAAAATACGAAGTCGTGGCCACACGCAGGAATAACCTTGTCGCCAGTTCTGGCCTAGACTTGCCGATTCGCTGTATCTGTTCGACACTCGTTCTCCTGCGTCAACATTAGCTGACAGTTTCTCGAGTGCGCTCTAATTGAAAAGCTTGTTTTTGAAATGTTTAAGTTGGTTACACGCAAAAAAACATAGATATGCGTTTGTTAGTCTATAACAATACCCATAGTGAAATTGTTAAATTAATATTGCTGAGTTTGTCTGATAGATGTATACTCTGATAGATATGTACTCATTCATATTCTTATTACTTTGTTACAATGTTAATTTTTCAACGATTTCATTTCAAATTTTTCATCTGAATTAATTTCCAGTGCTAACTCGAATATAACCAACATGAAATGCGGTTTTAAAGTTTCTTATTCTGAGAGGAAATTTGTGTTTAACGATAGAGTGGTAAAAGTGTTGACGACGACAGAACAGGACCGGTCCGTCCGTAATAAAGCATCCCATGGACACCGCACAGCGACCTTGCTAGTTGGATAGTCGGCCTAGACTCGTCGAATCACTGTATTACGTAGGTACATATCTCGATATGCAGTGTGTGCACCAGTACAGATGCATTTAGCATAAACAAACACACTTTGTGATAATTTTATGTTAAAATTGTGCATTTGTTTATCGTTATTATTATATAGCCGTACCAGGTCGCTTACGGGGTGGGTAGAAAGAACTGAGTGACAAATATTTTTAGCTGTACAAACCTGACGTGCTTGTTTTAAATTCATGTTTTTTTAATTTTATAATTAATGGATAAAAACAACGTGTTTTTACATACACATGTATATTCATCAAGTCTTCGTGAGAAAAAATAATTTGTACTGCTTTTTACAGATTTATCACATATCGGAACTGCATACCAGTTGAAAGGTATTTTGTAAAGAATCTAAAAAGTTTTGCAAAAAATAATAATCAAACGTTGCGAATAAATCATTAAGTTGGATCAGTCCACGAAACTTGATAGTGATGGTCACCTGACAATGACCTTCAGTTTAGAATCATCCAACATATTCCGACGCGCGAAGCGGGCGTGCGTACATAAGTATGTATATTCATACATTACTTAATACGTAGTAGTTATATACACAAAAAATTTACAACCCCGTCACAGATACAAACATACATACATATGTATATCATGCGAAGTCCCTTACGGAGTAGGCAGGCGGCACGGAGTGCCAAATATCCCAAACAAACATGCTCATCAGGCAAATACGTGTCCTAAATGAAAATCGTATCTATAACCCCCAGTAATAACTGCGGTAATGGATCAATATATATACTCGTATATATATACATATATTATGTTCTGCGGGTCCGTGGGACGTCTGTCTTGCGTCCACCTGTTGAATGAGAACACGGGTATTTCGTGCTGAGCATTTGAGCCGTCCAGTTGTGTGAAGTTAGAAATAGTTCGGTCATGTACATTAAAAATAACCTGAGTTATAACCTGGTTGGACACCAATCATCGTCAGTATAATAAGCTTGATTATAAAGTTACAAGCGTTCAAAAGCCGCGAGCGGTTGTATTAAATTGAAGCATTATAATAAGAGCCAGAAGTCTCCAACAGATTTGTGCGTCTTTTAAAGAATGTTGAATGTAAAAGTAAGCCAGTAAGAAGAGACATGTTTGGTACTATGAAAGTGCACAAGCGTTCAATAGAGGCGGCCTATATCCAATAGTGGGCTAGGATAGGCTGGTGTTGTGGTGTAGATGAATAGCTGTCTGGTTTTTGTAGCTCACTCTCTGCCTAGTTTGGAATCACATGGCAAATTTTAAATTAGAAAATTTCAATGGTAGGTACCGAGATTGGAACCGAGGACCTCTCGATCGGCAGTTGCGCCTGCAACCACGCGACCAATGAGGCAAACAAATCCTAAGATTGATTATTCTAAGATATTATATATATTCTATTATATATTCAGATCATGATAAGAATACACTTCGTAAAATCTTATTATTATAAATTATCCAAAACATATTATTGAGAATAAATTTAACTAATGGCATAACATTTTAAAAAAAGTTGTGCTGGATTTTAAGCGTTAATAGGGTAACTTCCGCAGCCACAATGTTCTGTAAGGCGTTGGAAGTCTATCAACCAACACTTGACAAGCGTGGTAGCATATGCGCTTAACATTTCTTAATCCAATAGAATAGTCGCCTTCAACACCATAATGACTAAACAAATATATAGCAAATTTACCGAAAAATGTGGAAACATTTTTTGCTGAAAAATGGCAACACTGGCGCCAGTACAAATGGCGCGGTTTTTTTGTCAAGTTAAATGAACCGAACACAAAACGTCCGTTGTTTATGACGTTGAATGATTTCAAGTGTGACCCACATCTTGCTAACGAGTGGCCAACTAGTGATTAATGCACGATAATTGTCCGAACAGTGCAGTTCTGACGTGAACATCCTAAGTGTTCAGCCATGGCTATTTTTATCATCAAAACGAATACATTTATTCATTTTCACTGTACATTATAACAGGAAATACACAGGGCTAACTTAACATCTCTAAGTATTATTCTGCAATACTACAATGTTGTCATAAGAAAAAATTAATTGACTTGTTAGTGAATCTAGTTATGGAGCTGGTTCCGGGTTGCGGGTTCGATTCCCACATGTAAATATTTGTGAACATGAGTAGTTTTTGCGTCTGGATAACAAAGTAAGTACCTGTATAAATATTTATTATGTAAAATCACGCCTGTATTCCCCGAAGGGATAGACAGGGTATGCACAGGAGCTATCGAGTTTTAGATTGGATGAGACAGGGTGTGTTACTAGCTTAAATGTATACATTTTATGTAAATACTTCAATGTGAACATTGAACATGTTATAATTACTACATACGTTAAAACCATTAAGTCATCGCTAACTGCCAGTTAACATAACAGTTAAATCTATAGTATTACTGTAGAATCGTCAAGCGTTAAGTTATTGTTAGTGAGCGTTTCACTTACAACACAATAGTTTGAAAATGCTTGAAAGTCAAAATGATTAGTAATGTCACTGTTGCATAGGGTTGTCACTTATACACTTAAAATAATATCATACTTTAGAGCAATAAAAGAAAACAATTAGGGTAATTTTCAACCCTCAAAAATAACACCATGAAGTACTTAATGATACATCCTAATATATCGTCACGCACACCTTTATAGAACTTACGATTATTGTTATACATATATCCACGCCGGGTGTGTTACTCGTACAAGGGAAGCAAAAAGCATCGAGTGCTGTTCTATGTTCTTGTACGTTTGTCATATTATTCATACACGAACTACGAAGGTGTAATGGAAGTGATATTATCTAAGGTTGCTGTATTTAAAAACAGAATACCTGTTGCATTATGTGTAGAAAAAATCTAGAATAAATAATTTGCGAGTACCATGCGTTGGAGTCTGGATTACTTTTATAACAACGGATCACGGCAAGATCAGAAAAGACGTCGATTCGAAACCTATTGTCGTAAATGGCCGTCCTCCCAAAATTTTACCAAAGTACACACCCCGGGCAGACATCACAGTTAGGTAGAAAATAATTTTGGCTGGGCAGCATTAGGTAAACTACACGGAATCTTCTAGTCATTCATACCGCAGTGCCTGAAAACTAAAGTTTTCAATCAGTGCGTCCTACCTTTCATCACATACGGAGCTCAAAACGTGAACGCTCACAGTGCGCCTAGTCCACCAGTTCAAAGTTGCTCAGCGAGCTATGAAGCGAGCTATTCTCGGAATCTCTCTGAAGGATAGGATCAGAAATGACACTATCCGACAGAGAACCGAGGTCACAGACATAGCTCAAAAGATTAGCTCGCTGACGTGGCAATGGGCTGGGCATATCTGCCGAAGAACCGACAACCGGTGGAGTAGGCGAGTTCTGGAGTGGAGACCGTGGCTCGGCAAACGTAGTGTAGGACGCCCGCCGGTCCGGTGGGATGACGATCTGCGAAAGGCTGCAGGCAGATGCTGGATGCGACAAGCCGAGGACAGGGCGCGATGGCGCT
>DWME01003373.1:0-18475 GCA_018244795.1 Parelbella ahira ahira | reverse complement strand
GTCACTTCTGGGAGGGTTGTAAATTTTAAACGTTTATAATTATTTATAACAAAATTATAAGATGTTTATTTTTACTTTGGCATGAAGTTTAATATTATAGTTTAAATATAACCAGTCTATTTCTCTAATCAATAATACCGATACATTATTATATGATGTCGAATTTTCAAACGCTTCCCCTGAAAAATTACATCATTTGCATAAGTGACGGTGTTGCACCGTGGGTGCGATATTTTGTTTAGCGCCATTAAGGATCAAACCATCATTACATGATGATCGTAACCCGAACATTTTAAGATAGGGCAAAACGGAAGACTAACAAGATTATTTTTGATATTTGGAAATTAATTGAATATTCAACAAAATATATATAAATTAGATATTAAACTTACCAAAAAAATGAGCAAAATTTTTTAACTTTTATATTAACTGTAATTTTATTAAGTATGATTTGTTGAATTAAAAATAATCGTCTACATCATATCAGTACCAACTGATACCTATGTGAGGTAAATAAAAGGAACATGTGAGCTGGCCGGGTCCATTATGAAGAAAAAATTCTGCTTGTAATAAAATATATTTTAACTACGTTATACTTACCTCGTTCACATGATATTTTCGATGTATGTATTCAATAAATCAAGATATATATACGTTTTGTCAAATATATGTTGCAACTTTTATACAATTAATAATGAACGAAGAATGAAACGACTCGTGAATATGGATTCCTATATATTTATCAATTCGATTGTGTCTGAATATATAATAACGATAAATCCTGTATGCTGATTTTTCAAGGGAGGACGCCTACAGTGACTATTTGTAATGGTACGGCGCGCTTCATTAACACATGATTGCATTACTTTTGGCGTTATGTCGCACTTGCATCGCGCGACAAAAGCGATTCAACATTGCTTCTGACACGCGACTGTTTTAGGCGACATCGCGAAAAACGACGCAGCTTTGAGGGCGCAATATCCATACTGTATACTTAGGAGAAGGTATAGGACCAGCGACAGCATCGCGACTGTATTCACTACTGAATCGTTACAAAGGCCGCCGTGGGGCGTGGACACACTGCCTAATCTTTGCAAATGGATCGTAATATGGCGAGCAGATATTATTCAAGTGCAATACATATTTTCCTTTGCGAATAGACGAGAGAGATCGAGTGACAGTTTGTATAATTTGACACAAAAAATAATCAGAGCATTCCCTACGGCGAAGCCGACGGTTGGTTTGTATTTGAAGATGTTCGAAGTGGAGTGCCCGAATCGAAAAACGCACGCACGTGGACGGGGACGGCTTCACCATAAACATAATAAAAGTAATTTTGTCGTTAGTTATTGATGTCATAGACTTAGCATATAATATCTAGAATTTTAAAATTGACTCTTAATGTTTTAAATATTTACATTTTACATTAAATTAACTGTAAGATAATATGCATATTTTATCCGAGTACAAGTTACAGTTTTCCCGCGATATCTTGAGATTATGGTAGGGATGGTCGTCTATTAAAAATAGACAGCAATTCCTTTTGTCCGATGTAGTACAGCCTCTGTATGGAACTTAGGCCTCTACTGCGTACCATGAAACCGATCAGTAAAAATAGCGATCTATTGGTGTCTATAATTTACCTATCATGTTACTCTAATCTCCGGTAGTTATATTAGATAAAGGATTGTAGTAATGGATTTTCAATGTATTTCATGAACTTAGCAATTAATGTGTAGGGAAATATTGTCGTACTGCTCAGATCTCTCTTTCAATAAGGTTTGAAGTCTCTTCAATCTACTATTACGAGTTATTGTGGTTGCTTGTGGCAAATAATAGGTGGCGCCGTGTTGCAGGCTCAATCTAAGTTGCATATTATAAGTGTTATTAAAACAAAATTTCGTTTTTTATTGGAACCTTAATCTTATCAAGATCTGGTCTTGCTATCGGTGTGTATATCTTAATCATTATATTAAATTATACATGTTTGTGTAGACAAGTTGCGAGTTTTATTTATTTACTTCCATTCTACATTCCAATCGTGAATTTGTTTTTCTAAGCGTAGTTTGAGGTTTATGGGGTTTTAAGCCAAGCTTATCCGACCTTGGAGCATCCTGCTAAATGGACGAAGGTCTAGCAACCGACTGATCGCAATGTAGCAAAGTCTACAAAAACGGCTTTGACACTGATGCAGCATTGTAGGCGATGTGAGAAGTTCTTTACGATTCCCAACCAGCGTGCCCAATCTAGGCAAAATTACGGACAAAAACCCCTCAGAGATGTTTGTCCAGTATTGGACTGACTATGATGACTGCCTTGGAATTCGATCAGAGTATGCTGCTACCGTTTCAAAACGCTTATCTTTCAACTTTCTATAAATCGCTACTTGTTAGTTTAAAATCTCTTTCTGCAATCGATTTAAATGGACCGACTTTTTCTATTAATTTTCCAAAATTAACAAATCTATAGCTAAGAAACCTTATCAAGCTGTGATTGTCATGCTATTATCTCTGAGCAGCAAGGTTAACCATGTTTTTGTACCACAAAGCTTTTAAATCTGAAGTGCTGCTTGCATAATTGTGGATGTAGAGATGATCGTTACGTGGACCTTGAAAAATGTCTTCTGTAATTCAAATAATATTGATTTCCACAAGGAAATAGGAGAGAATAAAATAAATGGTATACAAAAAATACAGTCCAATTCTGAGGATAGATATTTATTTCCATTGGTTCCGTTTCATCTAACCATTAACATTTGCCTGGTAATGTGGCTGTTGAAATTAAACTGAGTACTAATTTAAACAAATCTATTTCAATACAATATTACACTCACATAAATTACATTTTATTGAACACACTACAAGGCTTGTCTAATGGTGCTGATCCTTGGGGTCTGCTTTTCCGTACTCCTTCTCCCACATAGCAATAAACTCCTTCTTCCGCAGTTCTCTTCTCTTGAAGTATTCCGGATATTGAGCCTTTTCTAATGGATGCCAGTAATCCAGCACCCAGTCGGGAGGCGTTACAACTCTCTCATGAGCCACACCACCGACACTGAATGTGACTAGAACAATGTGATGTCAGTCAGAAGGTGACATAATATATGTACTTCTTCTAGCAAACAGAACAATGTTTACAAAAATCTAATATGGGGCCAACCCATACCAAAACCTGTACCAAGTTTCATAAATCTTTGATATGGATTGATATAGAAGTAGTCTTTAATGATAGACTACTTCTATATCAATAGATATTAAAGACTTGCACTTGGTCCTTCCTGTCTAGTCAATAAGAGACAGATTATGACAGTATAAAAATAACAAAACAACATTACATCTGTACTTCCCCTAAAGGGAAGACAGTGACATATAGTATTCTTGTTTATTTTTTCTTATCATTTATTTATGTCACACTATGTCCCTGGTAATAGGGGATGGGCCTACTGCCGTACATCAGGTACAAACCCTAAATCCTAGGTTGACTGGGAATTTCAAGTAAAAAAAATCCATTCTAACTGTGTCCCACCTTTGGACAAACCCAGTAACACCTACTTAGCAGTCACACTTGCAACTACTAGAGTGACCAACAAGATAATCGAATAATAATATATCAGAGTACAATCAGCCTAATAATATTGATTATAAGGATAATTGGAAATTATTCCAGCATAGTACATGTGTATCAGTCTTTAGGATCAGCAATGTGTCTGTGATCAACCTGTCATAGGACAGTAACACAGATTATTAAGGAAATTTGTACCATAACACAGTAGCTGGACTAATATCTTTAACAGCTTTATAATGACATCTATTAAATATCAAAATAACCTGGACAACAAATAGCAAATAATCATATAGACAGAATATACAATGTGTTATTGTTTATCATATTAAAACAAAATTACACATATCTTGATGTAAGAGACTGCCTCATTGGACAAGTGGTTGCAGTGAGCTGCTGTTTGTGAGGTTCAGCAATAGAATCCTGGGCTAGATCCTATTGGATTTATGTGATTTCGAATTTCTAATAGTGATTTGGAGTCGGATCTGTGCCTGGTGTATGGCAATAGACTCAGTGCCTATTCCATTCCATGTACTAAACATAACTGGTGAGATGTGGGAGTGTACTACACTTCTCTGCCTATTACTTGAAGGATTACAGATTTGAAGTTATATGACATGGCTTTATATCATTAATGCTTATGTTACATTGACTGCCTCAAGGGTCAAGCGGTTGCAAGCGTAACTGCCGATCAGTAGGTCATGGGTTCAAATCCCGGGTCGGGTACTATTGGACTTTCCTAATTTATAATTTCTAGTAGTGACTCGGAGTCTGGACCAGTGCCCGGTGTATGGCAAGAGACTCAGCACCTATTTCATGGGACTTAAACATAACTGGTGAAACATGGGGGTGTAGTACACCCCTCTGCCTACCCCTTCGGGGATTCCAGGTGTAGTTACATTTTATGCTTATATTGTACCTACTTATAGCACATCAATTATGCTCACATTTCCTTGGAATTGGATGAATCCTGCTGAGGAGTTCCTCTTCACCCTGCTTGAGCAGGTGTACGGCTTTGGACATGTCTGTTATCTTGGCATTCTTGTCGAAGCGGTCCCGCATTAGCACTGCTTGGTAACGGTACACATGACTGTAAAGTTATTTGAAACAATTAACAGATATGTTTTGTAAAAATATGTAAAAAGTGAGTGCATTGATTTGAATATGCATTTTAATATACATGGCAATACATAAATCTATTATTATATAACCCATTATAACTTGACACTTGGCTGGGAGTTGTGGATTTGATTAAAAAAAGTATAACTATTTAAATGCTGTATATAGTGTCCATGTATCTTTGTATTTATATATATATAATTGTCTAGTTACTATGACACAAGCCCTCACAATAGTTATTTTGGTATCAGATAGCCAGGTATGAAGATATATTAAGCTGTATTAGTTGAAAAGGAATGATAGGACTAAAGATGTGAGGTACCAAATATTTTATTTATATTTTCAGGTCAGAATACTACTGTATACTCACTGACCATAATTATACATTTCCTAAACCAAGTGCCTAGGATATACACAAATTGTGCAAGCATTACTTAGTAATGAACATATATAGTGGTGTCATGTTCATGATATATGTATATTGCTATAGACAGCTTAAAGGGAATAATTACTGAACACTTAGTTAGGAATTTACTTTCCAGTCTATAATAGTATGTACTTAAAGTTAAAGTTCTTACTGCAAAAATACTATTTTGAAAAAGATAATTAAAAGTCTATATCATAATGAAATACAAAATTACTACTGTCTAAACATACATATGTATATTAGATGTTCACATAAGACCAACAGCCAAAAATGCTTAAAATATCTACAAAACAATAGTGCCCTCCATTATGTTAATTATATGGCAACAAACAAGCAAAGCCTGTAATTACAACTGTTTACCTTCCTCTTTAGTCTACGTATAGAATAATACAGAATTTTAGTCTATATTAGAATACCAGAAAAAAATAGTTTTTATTTAATTAATCTGCATGTTTTTTAAATAAATCATTACTGTACTGACGATTCAAAAAGTAAGAAAAATAAAAAACCTGATCAGTAGAATAAGAAAAATTGTGACTATCCTTCAGTCATGCAAAAAAATTCAACAATCTGTAAAAAAATTAAAGTTTGAATATTACGTAACCTAACAATGTGTACAAAGATTAAATATGATATGAATATAAAAAAGTATAACTTACCGTCTATCATAAAACGCTTCTAAGTTACGTAAAGTTCTTTTGTAAAGGCTACAAACTTTTTGAGAATGGGTTCTAATTCCAAGCGGAAGATTGACCGCCATCTTTGTTGACAATGGTTGACAATTTCTCAGATTGATTATTTGAAGGCTTGAGTCATAACTTGACTTACTGTTTTATCTAAAAAGTACTAAAAAGAATTTCGTAATATTATTCCAAGTATATATTATATAAAAGGTTCATCGATAAAAATAACACTGTTGTTTTACCCTCATTTACATAGCATGATAATAATTTAATTAAAATGTTAAATTTACGTAAGTTTTAATATTTATCCTTCGAACTTTTAAAAGCTTACTTGGCATAAAATAATTTAAAATAGTCAACATTGTATCGGTAGTGACTTACAAACAAGTAGCAAACGGAAGAATCATACGGTAAATTACTTTACGGTATACAAATGTTGAATCTCAGTATATTTTCTAATAATCAAGTTGCTGGAAAGAATTTCTTTGAATATTCGTTTTATTCCATATCAGTCAATAAAAATTTACAAATTCGATTCGGAAGGCCGTATTTAGAACATACTACAACATTAATATAACTATTTTAAAAACCCTGTGTCATGGGTATATCAGGTGTATTAGTACAAAACAAAACTGATTAAAAAGCATTTCTCATTTCAACAAAGATCATGAGAAAGTCAAGAATGTATAGAATCTACGTTGTTGCTATTTGGGTAATTAAACGTTTCTAATAATTGTTGCGAAAGTTTATATAAATTGAATTTTATATTTATATTTCAAACAACTCCAAATATTAATTAATACGAAACATTAGCCCTTCTGGCTACTCCACTTATAAAATGTATAAAGAACACGCATTAAAAGAAACCTTGATTCAGGAGTTGCAGGTTTCGCGCGAATTTGTTACAGGGTCGGTAGGTCAGGCACGCGTTAAAATGCACTTTAATAAGTACGAGCAATCATATACAATTTAACAAAACGCCTTAATTCACTTTATTCAATAACAATGAGAATATTATTCACACGCCAAATGTGTCATGGACATGAAGTTTGTGTAACAGTCTGCATCTGTTGTAAACGATTAATTTATGGTCTGCGAGTCTGTTACATACCTACCAAATGTAACTATAGATCGACTTATCTGGGTTTGCAGCGTTATTCTATTGCTCCACACTCTAGAGCTCCATACTGTCATTTGTTTTTTAAATTTTTTCCACGTTAAACAATACCTATGGCTAATTACATTTTTATAACAAATAATCATATGTACTTATATGTTTCATATCAAGTAATGTGACAGTAAATTATTGTATTGTATTGTTATTGTATTGATTTAATAAATAATATTACCTTCTTTTGTTGGAACACGGGTCTCCTCTCAAAATAAGAGGCTTAAGGCATAATTCGTATTGCTAGTCAAGAGCAGATTGGCAGACTTCATAGACCCCAAAAATATTGTTAAAAATTCAATCAATTAATTATTCTAGTTCTGTAGTACTTTTTGATTATTTAGCAACACGAAAATGACTCTACCAGGCAGCGCTCCTACAACACGCACATACAAATATGCTAATAAATATAGCATGCATACGTTATATGTATAATATATGTGTGTATTAACTATCAATATACTGTGTAAACTAAACCAAGGCACCTAATTAAAATAGATTCAAATTTCACAAAGGATTTCATTTTATATTTGAAACATTCAGAATATCTTCATGAATGAAAATTTAAATGAAAGATAAATGGGGAATCTCTTGTCTGCATTTTTACCACACGTTAAGTGTTATTGTAGCTTGCCACGTGACCACGTACATCAAAGTGGTTACGACATACGGACGTAAACGGAGAAATGACATCGAACATTATATCATTAAACTGCCTGAGCTTTTTCTTGGTTGCTGGGAAGAAGTTCAGAAGATATGTCTTGGTTGAAATGATAGGGTTGCGGGGTATTTTGACCCACCAAAAGCCCTTCGGCGGCAGCTCAATGCGTGGCAACGGAGGCTCTACGATATCCGCAGAATCTATCGTTAACTCTCTTCTCTGGAACAACTTACCAATGCTTACATTTTTCGTTGCGTCAGCATCCGACTACTACGTCACCAAAGCGACGTGATGTTAACTTCCGCGAGTTATATACTAGGTTTATTGTGCTTAGGATCTAGATAATAAAAACATATTCTTACTAGAAAAGACCATACTAAAGGAAAGTCATGAAGATTTGGAAAGTAAAAGTCAGCTCAAATATCATGTTCAAACCTGACCAGGTAATTGATAAGTAATAGTTCAACCACGAACTACTATAGGTTTTATTACTACTTATTATAAGTTATCAATGTTAGGTAATGTTAAGTGAGAACTATTTACATATATGTATGTGACAAGTACTTATATTTTAAATTTTTTTCTTCGAAGTATTTAACTTTTAACGATCAAACTTACCAGTCTGCTATATGTGGCCTATTGGCCTATTTCTATGGAAACATGAGAGGACCTTAAAGTGTTGGCTGCTAAATCTTGATTTCAGTTTTGGAAAGTTTTACGATTGACCTACGCGATGTCACAATTAATTTAGGACAGTGCTATTAGTGGCTATCCTGCTACTCCATAAAATTACGCAGTACTTACTTTTAAAAAGTTGCTAAGTATTAAATTGGTGTTTTCTAAATAAATACCTACAGTAATTCCATATATTTAAAATAAGGCCCTTTAGTTTGAACTATTTCCTTTATTAAAATTGTTCTTACTAACAATTTAAGATACGAATAATAATGATAAATGTATAAATAGCAATATGTTAATAGATATAACTGATAGATTCCTGTACCGCAGATGTCCATTGTTCACGAACTCTCTTACACAATCACGGTAATATTGAAACTCCAAGGGAAAGTTGTGGTCAGTCCACAACAGCAAACTCCATAATACAGAAAAGCATAAATAAATTGATATGTAAAAGCTGTCCGTACGTACCCACGAAACTCGCTGGACTTGTTTACCCGAAAAACCTCACATGATAAAGCTGTCTAATAGATGACATGGGAATTAAAAAATATATATTAAATCTACAATTATTTACATGAAGCGGGTAAGTACAGGATGAAAAGATATTTAAAAATCAATAACATCCAAAGTGCAACCACGAAAAAGTGTCTATCCCAACACTGCTTTTATCGAGGTCAAAGAAAGTTAGAAAAACGGACGCAACAAGATGACCAATGAGAGCCGTTCTTGATCCGTCCGACAAATTGCGCGAGATCGTTTTCGAAAATGGAACGCGTGCGATCTTTTTTTTGTATATTATGAGCAATGATTCTTAAGCAAAGAGTTCGATTATGTTTTATTTCTCAAAGATTCCAGAGAAAGTCAAAAGATTTTTTTAGTTCGCTGACGGTCGTCTGTGTGGCCTAGTACAGTGTATCAACACGGCGTCAGTGTTATACCGACACTCGGTGCGGTGGGTTCCATCGCTCAATCTTAGTATAGAATTAATTATCTTTACTATTATATCAGTGATAAGTTTATTTGTGATTGACATACTTACTATCTTGGATTGTATCTGTGCCGTGTAGGATTTTTTTGCTTGTTGCTGTCACTGACCTATACTTTTGGTAATTATATATATTTTTTAATTGGCTAAGTAACATAATATTATTCTGCTAATCTACCGCGGAAATAGTTAAAAATTTGAATATCGATCATCAAATCAGAGATATAATTTTTTCAATTAAAATTCCATCGAAAGTATAATAATAGTTGATAAAATAAGTCAAGATTATTTTATCTTCTGTACAATATTTGAGAAAAGTTTTACAAGACTATCAAGAATATACATATGAGGAAAAGAGCAAATCATCGGACTGCCGTTTTTTATGAACCCAAAGACAAATTATGTTAATAATTAAAAATAGCTTTCTGGCAATAATGACTATTTTCTCGTTAAAATTTCAAGGTATACCACTTGTATTGAATGACCACGATGGCCTTGATAAACAGGAACTTTGGAAAACTGTTTATTTTCAACGACTTTCAAATAGGTTAAATGACTGGTGTTAAGACATATTTTTAAACTAGAATGTTACATTAATATCATTCAGAAACATGACAACACCTAACTATACTGATTTTATAAAGCAAAAGTTGTTTCTATTACCTACGTAAGAGAAAAGCACTTAAAAAATTTAAAAAGAGCTTCTTTTACATGACGATTTTATAGTATTCGCAAATATATTCGTTTATATATTAAATCATTGTAACAATTCAAATTTGATTGTGTTTAGTTAATGTTTTCGATGCAGAGCCCATACGTAAGTCATTTAAATCGAAAATTGTTATACGGTTTTGGTCGAAAGTGAAATCTCCATCTCTTGGTTCATCAATTTGTATTCGGAATGCGCTTTCATTCGTTTTGAGAGCTGTTTTTTATAACTTATTATTTTATAATTTATTACCAAGATTGCATTATATTAATATTGAAAGTTATGTATATGACTTGCTAGCTATAAACTATTTGCTTATTATTATTTTCTCAGGATTAGTTTTAAGAAATTCCTTTATTTAAATTCTTATTGAATACTTATGCTCATTATTCTCTTCTCGGGCTAAGTTATAAAAATACACATGATATTTATAGTCAGTAAATAATAAATCATCGTAAAAAATGCGTTTATTAAAATCTTTTTTAACTGATTCATTTCCAAATCTCCTTACATAGACGAAAAATAAAAGCAAATTTATTCTTTCTTAGAAACTCTTTTTATTATTAACAAAAATAATTTAGAAATACACAAATCTAAGGTTACGATGTGGTCACTCATTAGCGCTATTGGCCAATAGACCAGTGTCATCCGATTATGGCCCTGAGTGGAAAACAGCTGTGTTAATCCATTAAAGTGCGCAAAACTACCTCGTATACGTCCATTTATTTAAAGAATTATCGCCTTTAATCCTTAGAAATAATAAATATATTCGCATAAACAAAAAGTCATACATAGCTCAATTTGACAGTTGCACAAGAGTTTAGCATGGTGTGTTGATATGGCCTTTACGAGAATTGAATATGCTCAATGACGAAGTAATTTGCGCTTTCGTGTTTATTTGCGTATATTTGCTCAGTAATATAATGACAGTATTGCACAATTTCAATTTGCAGCATTCTGGGTCGGCCAGCCACTTTGCCCTCATAATTAAAAGACATTCATGGTCATTTTATGAATTTCTATTTGTAATATGTTATTCTGTTGCTGTTGTAGTGGAAAAGTATATATGTATATTTATATGAGGTAGGTTAATGTTATTAAACCACTTAAACGTTTTTTCGAACCCGCCATTTTGTAGTCCATGACTTATTATTGCTAAGGTAGAAGTCGAATATTGCCATTGTGGCACCATTAAGGAAAAATTTGATTTTTAAAAATTCCATTTGCTTAATATGGAATGAAACATACAAAAATAATAAAAATTAATAATACCTACGCCGTGAACAGTGGACTAGACGCGAAATTTATAGATATTCGATTCACCATAAATTATTTTTTTACCTTTACAATCTGCAATATCTATGACCTTGAGTTCACCAATCTCTTTATAGTCTATATACATATGTACGTGGTATATAAGAATACCTATTAATTTAATAAGCTTACAGTTTTAAACTGAAATGAAACACTGTACAGCTTTAAATGAGCATAATAAAATTTCGTCCGGTAACTGAATATAGTCGAAATAACATTCTTTAATAACATGTACCTATTGATGAAATGAAAGATTTCTATATGAATTTGAACAATTGACTGAAGATTCTCTAACGAATTTGATTTTTCCGAATTACCCGAAAAAGGTTTGTAAATTGGCATCATTGGTTATCATTTGATTAAACTGCATACTGGCTTAATTAATATACATCGATATGGTTTTTAGGTGTAGCCAGACTATTTTCGGATTTTTTTCACTTTCTTCATGAGGCCTCGCTTCACGGCCAGGTCGCGGAAGGCGCAGATTGTCGAAAGACTTGTTTTTTTTTTAATTTGTCACGGTTTCTAAGTTTTTCTTTAATGACAATTCGCACCAATGGTTATGGCAGTTCGGAAATTATCAGCACTTGTTATTTTATGCAGAGAGAACATTTAGACGTTTCAATGTGTGTTCTTACACTTTCAAAATTTTTGCTTTATCAGTCATTTACGATAAATAAATAAAAAACTTTTTAATTAAATGTACAAATAAATGCACATTTTCTTTAGAATTACGACAGATAGGAAGTCACATTGTCGGTACGGATAAGGTCTTGGAATCTAATCTCGAAATTTATATCAAGCTAGGTTCCAGAAAGGACTATCTAGTGCACACAGATAATATGTAGATAGGAATTTAATTTATCCTTTATATTATATTAACGCAGGTACAAATAAGTTTACTATTTAAATTATTGTATTATTGTATGGCCCTTATGGTATATAGGCGTGTTAATATGTATTTCTTTAAGCTGATGTATGTTTTTTTACGCTACCGGTGCAACGTGAGAGTGTACTACACTCCACTGCTTACTCTTTTGGAGATTACAAGCATGATGTTGTTTTATATTTTTTCATTGGGCGTTTTTTAATCATAGAAATGGTTAATGAGATATGATCGCGATAAATATGAGGTGGAAAATTGCATAATTCACAGGAATATTTTGAAAAGCTTAAGCATATAGCATATGGATTATATTTTACATACCTATGTAAAAATTTCGAAAAACTTGCATATATATTAAAATAACGTAAATGACGTCGACCTTTTGAGTAGGATACGGATGCGTGACGGTAAGCGAAAATTGTCAAGTACAAAAAATATAATGGTCTATTTAAAAAAAGTCCTTGTGTTTCATATTAACTCGGAAATTATTAAGAATTAATTTTATCTCTTATATTTATGTCTATTTTTTAAGGCTAATATACACCAGCAATGAGGCTATCACATTTTACGCTGTGCGCCACACAAAGATGTCAACCAATATAGGAAGAAAGTTCGAGACCACTTTGTTGTATCCTCATGGAATTTCACCTTTTATATACAACTATTAAAGCTTATAATTGCTTGAGTTTTCCAATCGTGTCTCTTGGGCTAGATAGCAACCAGAGAGACTGGAAAGGCTATCTAATGATAAGTCGGTTAGTCGGCGAAGCACTTTATGTAACATTCCATCCGCAGTACCTGTGTGTTTTGTAAGCCCTTAAATTAGGGCGACAGGAAAAATTAACGAGTGAATAAGTGTCGTAAATGAATATTCCTATTAGATAGATAGATTAGATAGACAGATAAATGCTTGGAGATCGGTTATAGAGTCACTTTAATGTATTTTGTAATTATTAAGAGAACTTACTAAAAATGTCTGTGTTTTTTCAAGTATGTTATAAACAAAAAGTCGTCGGCATTGATTAAGTATGAAATTTGAGTAGATATCATGTATGGGTGTGTAAGTTACCATTATCAAGTTGTTCTACAGTGACGCGTCTAGTGGACTTGTTTAAGCTTAAAGATAAACAAACTATTTACATTTTTTTTAAAGCATTTGTATGATAAATATTTTTTACTTCAATAAGAAGTACAGAACAAATGTATGAAAAACGCGATAGAACTAAAGTTCTAATATGATATACAATCATAGGTTAGTTACGAGTAATTTATAAGCGCTGAAGTCCAGTAAGATTTCCAATTTCGCATAATTGGACCATTCTTTATAACATGGGTACCTACGGAGGCACGGTATTTTTCATAAATATCATTAATTTAGGATTTTACATGGAGCGATTACATCGTAATCAATTTTATACCTTTTCTATAATAAAATTATTTAAAATAAAAATATTTTAGCTTTTAATGTTTTGAGTTCATAAAATAAGGTTAAAAGATGTGTATTGCCTGAATAAAAAATTTAAAAACATGGACGCTGAAAACGTGTTTGTGCCAGAACCGAATAAGAAAGAATCCCATGAATTATTCATTACTTATTTAGCAGCAGTCTGCAATTAAACGCATCTCAGAAAAATTTAATTTCGCCATATTTTAATCTTACAGTTAAATTGTACATAAAGATCATTAAATGGGTCTTCATAAAATAAAACAATTATGGCAATCAGTATAATTAAAAAACCTGTAAATATACTGCGGCTTATGTGAAATTTGGTACACATGTTCACACGCTGGTAATTTGGTTTTTGTTCTAAATATTTTGATTGACTTCAGCCACGGCATTTAGAGTAATAATAAAAAAAACGAATTTAAAGTCTGCGTAAATGCTAACTCTATCTAAATTACATACTAACTGTATCTAAATTACATACTAATTATTGAAAAGGATGCCACTAAAAGAAAGATTAGATTAAAATTGTATTGTTATTTTTTTGTTACAAAATTGCATGCCTCTTTAAAGTTTTTATGTAATTGTCTATAAAATTTGAATGTAACCCTGGCTTTATTATCACTTCAAGCTACGATTTGAATAAACATGAAACATTTCAACTTAATCATCAAGGCTTCCATTTCTGATTACGAAAGTCAAGTGAAGTTTAACACAAAGCAAACAAGCTTACAAATCGTCAGATCAACATTATTTTTAAATACCGTTCAATCAAGTTACCAGTGGTCTATAACATCTGTAACCCTTAACAGTAACAGTTCTCATTCGCATGCCACGGTTGAGATTTGTGTTTATTTTATGACAACAATAAAAATGGCGTCAGTCTGCCTCAGTCTCGTTACTGAGATTTATCCGAACAGCGTACAACCGGAACGCAGGGAAAGTTTTGTGTAGCAGAGCAGAATGGGGGCGAGTGATTCACTGAGTGTACACTACGGCATATTCGAATTTCGAACATGGTTGTATTAATACTTTGTTCACGTCTTATTAATTATCCCGCCCTTTTTGTTCTTTTTTAATTCTTCGATTAATTGCTTATTGGCTTTCCATGCCAGCCAACTTTTTGTTATGTTAAAAATTATGGTAAAATTCAGAATAAATGTGTATTTGATGACACTTATTATTTATTACGAATTGGTAGTGATATTATTTATTGGTAGATATTTTCTAAATAACTTCAAGTCAGGAATTCAAGACATATGAAGTTGACGGAAATATGTTGGCCCCAGTAATGTGATTAAATTTTATTTTTTCTTCACTTTAAAATTTTTGTTTGTGGTTAACGTTTGTGGTTAATATTTTAACATGTATTGTAATATATTTTTCTGCGTGAAAAAAGCCGCAAGAATAAACATGTATTAGATACAAAGAAATGGAATGTTTCTATATTACACTTAAATCTGTGAAACGTACAAATCCATTTAATTCGATGACATGTGCGTAATAGAACTAATGGCGACATAATTTTAAAATTGACGCATTTATAATGCACATCTGTCACAAATATGTGGCACACTTGCGCCAGCGGTAACATAATAGTTCTAAAATCGTTAAACCATACGAATAATTCAAAAGATAACTCAAGGCTGGCGTCGAAGCCTTAACAGGAAAACGGTGGTTTGACCTGGAATCTTATACTGTGTCAGTCATAAATCAGTCTATCGTACTCCCGTTTTCCTAGTCCCATTAGTCTTAATGTACATTGTATAATAATAATATACAATTTGCGCCATGTATGGCCTGTAATGGGGTATGTTGTATGACGAATAGTTACATGACACGTGCACGTGGTTGTGCTGACACAATGATATAAAAGATTTGCATTTAGCAAGCCTTCCTTGAATAGATGTTGATGGTTTTGTTTACAAAGCTATAAATGTACCTCAACATGTGTAGCTGGGTTTTGTAATGCTTATTTTTAAGAATGCATCACTGTGCTTAAGATTATTGATGACGATGGGGATGATGACGATAATAATGATGTTGGCGATGATGATGATGAATTGTCTTAAAACGGTACGATTTATAAATTCTATATCAAAAACGTTGAAACATAATTATTTTCTGTGAATCAAATTTTCTGAAATCGACGTTCGTGCTTAATATTTATGAATGTAGAAGCATGTTAGGTCTGTAAAGATAAATGTTTCGCATTCGATGTTCTCTGCTTGCCCTTTAAGAGACCTAGCGAGAAAACAGAATCATTTTTTCATCGTATTTTTTTGAGGTAGCTGTGTTAAGAAATTTTTTAATAGAAACAAACACAAACCTCTCTGCCCAAGTTACTGGTTTCTCAAAACGTTGCAAAATGTTGTATTCAGTCTTAACCAAGGCCTTCGATGAATTGCAACATCTGTGGAGAATGTTTGCAAGGACAATTTTTTGTATAGTCCAATATCAATATATTTTGTAGGACACTATATGTTAAACGAAAATTCTCAAAATATCATAGAGGCTTGACTTGTGCCCGGTTTATGTCAATAGGCTTGCCCCATATTTCATTGGACGTATAACATAACTTGTGAAAGGTGTGAGTACTCTCCTTTATCTACCGCTTTAGTAAAATACAAGCGTGATTTCATATTACTTGATATTAAACGGATGAAGTCACGAGTGCACATCTGACCTAATATGAAACAGTAATAAAATTGTGTCTGACAACATTGATGGTAAATGTTTTTTATGTTATTTAATAATTATTGTCATACACCTCTGTCCCGTAACCGATTACTGCTGTTATTGACTTCTACCCGAAGATTGTCTGGCAGAGGTCTTTTTTATAGCGTTAGCCGTCTTTGTGTGCCTTCTAAAATTGGTACTCTCTGTTTTTCTATCCCTTTAGTTTACGATAAAGAATAATTGTATTGTATTGTATGAGTTCATTCCGGAACGTTAAGTTGGAAAGTTACGTCATGTCATTTTAATCATCAGTCAGTGGTGGCTTTGGATGGGTGGATGGACTTCGTCCCACGCTGCGACGCTAACGGCGCTGCGTGAGGATTACGGGCTCCGAGGCCCCGTCTCTTACCTTCTATGTCAACCTAATATTCAACTCACATGATGTATTCTATAAAAAGACCAGGTCTGGTTAGTCGTGGATTCAATTTCTATCCGGGACACACTTTTTGTAATGAACACAGAAACAAGACGAATCATATAGTTCTGTATAGCATAAAATATCGCAAATGTATATTTCTAAAAGTTTGTATTTATTAAAAAGTTTATTAGCTATATCTGGTTGATACGAGTTCTGGCCAAATTGGGTACAGCCGTATAATGATGTTCGAATATATTTAGTTATTAACATTCCCTATTATGGATTTTCACGCTTTCTTTGTACCAGTTCTATTTTTAAATGGCCATTCCAGTATATTATAAAATTCAGACATAAAAGCTTATTCTGTTTATTTTTCTATGTCAAAAAAAGAAACTTGATTTTTTTATTAAATGAAAGTAAAATCGAATTTCTGTTTTATAACTGTATAAATAGATAATTCCATTAAGAAATTTGTTATTAAGAATTAAAATGTAATTAAAAATGTTATTAAGAATATTTCGCTCATTTGCGACTAGAAAAATATAAACCAAAAACTCTCTTTCAGAAAACAGTTCAGAAAGTTTGAAATCATAATTATTCTATGTGTATTATAATGTTATATGACTTGTAGACTATCCTATGATATATTAATCGGCTTAGCTGTAAAGATAATTGGATATTAAATATGTAAATAAAGAAAAGCATTTTTAAATTTTAATTTTGACAATTAATGTCAGACTGCTTCGTGGGTGCAATATTCTTGAAAAGGAGTCCAAGGTAACTTTAAATTTTAATATATGAAGATGTACATTATATACTCCGGTATTTAACATATAATTACTCCAGTATCTACGCCGGTCGTAAACCGATTTGAAATTTGTGAACGAGAGCAGGTTGAATGGTTTCTTATCTCGAGAAAGGTGGAAGATGAAAAAACTTGATATATGCATAAATTTATAATGATAGTAAAAACAAGATAAAAATGTTTAATAAGTGTTAATTAGATACAGGTTTTTTTAAATCGGGAATGACAGTGCGGGGTAGATATGAATAAAAAAACACATTTTTGACTAACTGTGATATACGTACCTACTGGCCGAATTCCATTTCGATCCTACACTACTATTATTATTAAATTATTACTTCGGATGATTACATATATTTATAATTGCTGGCTTAACTCACGTACGTTTATCGGGGTGGCCCGACTATTTTCGGACCTATACGAGGTCCTCATTATGAGCTCCCGCCGATTGCAGCGAGCTCGCGGCGGAGATTCCAGGTCCTCCTGTCAGATCGTTAATCCATATTTTGTAAAATTTGATTTTAAATTCCTTTGTTGCTTAAAATTATTTTCGTCGTCTTCACTGGCTTACCATTGTCATATATTCTTATATATTACGACCAGTGAGTAGAGTTTTCAAGGATGCTTCGATAACTTTTACTTATTATTGACCCGTTGACATTTAAAGAGATAGTCACGTGATGTTCTGCAATGCCAGTGTTCACACGATTGAGTCGGCGTTCTCAATTTGCAGAAGTCCAAGTCCAAAAAAGTTTTTTTAAATAGCTGTCATTTTTTTCCCTAAGAACCTGACACGCTGCGGTGTAGTGTTGCCAAACTATCGATAGTTCTGCTATCGATATTTTTAATTGAAAAAGCCTATACTATCGATAGTACTATCGATAGTATCGATACTATCGATAGTTCAAAAAGATACAATACTATCGGACAAATGC
>DWME01003372.1:0-18477 GCA_018244795.1 Parelbella ahira ahira | reverse complement strand
CCTTTGGTCCCCAGAGACAAGAACACCCTTGGTCGTCTCTCTTATATATAGGTTAAAACATTGGGCAGTTTGGATTTGTGCCCGATGGTCCATATAGTATGTAGGGGTCATATATAATAGGGTCATGTCCTATTTCATGGTGCTTCGTAGGTATAACATAACTAGTGAATTCTCTGCCTATTCCTTTGAAAAAATGCAGACGTTACGTAACATTTACGTCCGTGTAAAACATTGGACTGATGTGTTTTACCTTACTAGTCCTATTTCTTGATTCAATATTAAATTGTACTGTTGTTGATAGGAACAGTAAACACTAAGACATGTTTATATAACACGACAACTACACTAAATAAACTTAGTCTTAGACTTGGAAATTTTAATAACTGATTTTGAATGATGGAAATAGAATTCTAGCAATTAGTCTCAACTACTGAACTTACTGCTAGACCGCTGTAGTGTGAAGTTGTAGCGGAAATCATTAAAGATGAAGATCATTTATTTTTTCTAAATTGAATAGACAACTCTAAGAAAGTAGGCTAATCAGAACATATATCTTTCGATAAGAATTTCGACAACGCACTCAGATATTTGTGTCTTTTAAACATTCTTGCCAATATGATGGCAATATAACAGAATTGCCTCATATAATATAAATGGTAGGTACTATGTATATCACGACTACACTCCAAATAATGCAAAACTGATTAAAAACGAATTAACTGAGAATTGTACACATGTCGAGTGCTTTATTTTCACTTATTCCACATATATATTCTCAATATAAACTTCTATTTGGCCATAGGCTCACCCACTTTTCCATTGTTGGACGTATAACCCAACCGATGAATCGTGGCAGTGACTCTCCTTTGTCTAAAGCTTCCGGTATTCCCGCAAAATTTAACAATACGTCAACTCTAACATAACATTCAAGCTAACAAACATAACCGTGATGTTATGTTCAATGTTCTCTTAAATGGCGCTTGATTGTATAAATTGCATCTTCAGTTACAGGCCATTATGAGAGACTCAGAGTAAAATAAGACTAACAGCATAGAAAGATGGAGAGATAGGTAGAGTATGAGTAATAAGATAGAAGAGGCGTGACGAAAGTGGCGCAGCGTCTTATTGCGACCTGTTCCGTGTGTTTACAACGCACGGAACTGGTCGCAATAAGACGCACAACGCGGTCGGATGTGTGATTGACTGGGTGGCTGGCTGGCCGAGCGCGACAGGCGCCCGCGTCGTTCCGTTAGGTGACTTCAGCTGGTCACACATGGAGATATAATATACAGCATGGTATATTACGGTTTTATCGTTTCACTGGGTGACACGGGTCTCTGTTCAAACGTGAGGGCTAATGCCATAGTCTGGCTCGCAGGCCAAGTGTATGGATCGGTATATTTTACACGGCTTACTAAACATTTCTATTGAGGACTTTAAGGTGTGTAGATGTGTAGATTTTCTCACGATGCTTTCCTTCACCGTTATACGATATATCACAATATACCTACTTTCAAAATACGTGAACAGATATAGCAAAACGTTATTGCGCAGAAAATAACAGAGATAATACCGTATGTAGTAGCTTGCTAAAATATACCTATATAGTACACTATATTAATATATATTATAGCTTCATCTGTAACGACCTTTACACTACGCACTGCTTCAAAATGGCCAGGTCAATACACTTTTTATACTCCTTCCAGTGCGGCTGTGTGCCCTTTCCTGCGTTAAATGAAAACTGGCACGAGTTTTGAACCGCGACATCCGTTGTAAACAAAGGATCAACGACATGCTGTGTGCATTGACTACGCACAATATTTACACGTTCCCGATAAGAACACACATACATAGGTACTTTGCAACGTTCAAAGACGCTATCGGTTTTGGTTACTCGTATCTTTTCGAATTACGACTTAGTTAATTGTAATATACATTTACTACATATTTATAAATACGACACCATAATAGCGTGACTCTTTCTACAGGGGAGTCAGGATAAGGACACATTTACCCCCTTCAATTTATATTCCTGGAGTTAAGGGTGTGCGCTAACCACGCCGTAAACACAAAAACGATAGGTTGATCAAGTTTTAACGACGAGAGAAATGACTTCATATCATACCTCCAAATATCAGACGGTCAGTATTTAATGTACATTTAACAACGCCGTATTAGGTAAATGATCACTCCAGATACCTTAAGCTTCAATGGAAAGCATTTAAGTATAGCATGTTGTAAAATAAAAAGTCTGAGCCATTCTCAATGAACGTAATACGTATTTTCTATCTGATTTTGCGATGTTTAGCTTCAGGTAACCTTTTAGATTGCAATCTAAGTTCATATGGTATTGGTGCGCGAGGGAAAACAAAATGCAACATATCACACAGCGATGTACAACATCGAGTAAAATAAACACCTTACATTTCAAACAGCTGTCATGTCATAAAAAAATATATATTAGTCACAAAGAGAGCTGACATCAATATGTTTCCGGTGATTACATTCCAAGTTATGAATGTCCAAGATGATGGAGAAACTGAACTGAAGTGGGGGATAGCTGACGTAATGTCTCCCGCTGATTAGTTCACCTGCGTTACAAGATTTATACCATAACAATAACCGATTATAAGAATAGACCTCACGTTAAGGAAGCTGGTCTGCAGCTACACAAATTGACCTTTGAAGCTAATTCAAAAGGGAATGGTAACATTTGTGTAGATAAGATAACAACATAATATGAGTAGATTTTGAAAATATTAGGACGATATCAATTCCTTAATATTCAAGATGGATTTGTTTATTGTTATCTTTTAAACGAAATATACGCATAAATTCTCGAATTTATGAAAATAAAAATGGATTGAAATGCAAAAATGTATATTTCGCAAGTTGGGTAAATACTAAATAAATATGTATTTGTCGATGGATGCAGGTGCCGCAACAGATCAAGACTCACCAAAGTTGAACAAATAGATGAGATGTAGACTACTGGGTGTCAACCAGTAAACTCCGGTGTATGTGTCTGAAGAGAATGAATGAGTGTAGAAGCACATTAGGTCAGTAAAAATAAAGATATTTGACAGTCGATACTCTCCGCCTCCTCCGAAAGGGACTTGACGTGATGACAATAATAAAAAAATTACGCATCTTGTAAACTCCAATACCTAATGATGCAATCATTTTCAATCCTCAGAACATCATAGAAATGCAAACGAAATCTACACGGACAATACCGTATATGAACACACAAGTTATTGTAATTTCTTCATGGCACTGATTGCCTTCGCCAAACATAGACGCAAATAATATTAAAAAGAAACCACACGAGTCGGCGTGTCACGATAATTATGTTCAAACAGGATCATGTTACATTGAAGCGTAAGAAGATTAGAAAGTGAGCAGAGCTTAGAATGATCGAAATGTATCGGTGAAAGAACGCAGAGTCACGATTTGCTGGTCGGTTTGATACTATCAATGCGCAGCGAAGCCCTATTGAGCACGCCCAAGGCCGGCCCGGCCACGTGCAATTCGTAGGGCACGAGAGCGTGGCGTATATTAATGCAAACACGAGGTCATAATCTGTTAGACGCTATCCGCAGCCGAGTTACACACAAACACATACACTCATGTACGCGCATACAAATATGACACGAAATATGCGATGTAACAATATTGATTCAAACTGTTAACGGAAAATTATGTTGACAGGCTATTATGACTTCTTTATTATTGCAACACAACATAGAATAGCTAGGCAACTTAACAACATGGGATTAGAATGTCTATGTACATGACAGTTATTATTATTATTTTGGCGTCGACTGCGTGTGAGAAGTGGACAACGTCATAGAACAATCGATACACACAGCGAGCAGTGTATTATCGTCAGCTCAGATGACATCAGCTCTCCTACGTATAAGCTCCACGTGAACATGAACTCGAGCGAAGACTGACACGCGCTCGTTGTTACATAATTCGCCATTTATACGCAATAATACACTTATTTGAAGACAGACATAAATGTATAATACTCATAATAGACCTATGTGGTATGAATATTTATATAACTTGTATTATATTTTATTAAGACATATACATATTTCCTGAAACTGAAAGCAGCGGCACTTTAAAAAAACCGATTTATGGTGTGCTAACAAGAATTTTTTTCTATTGGCTGCTTGGTTCGTTCCTTTTTTAAAAAGTTTACACTATTATATCCCGTTGGCTGATTGTTTCCTTTTTAAACAGATAACATTATTGCAGTTCCGTAGGTACCCGACACTCATGCAAATCGCAGTATTGTGTAATAAATGTATGTTGTAAGCTGGCAAATGTATGCGAATGTGATTTTAGTACCTATCACATGCAATCGCAATATGGATAATTCATTATGATGATGGTTTTAGAGCCGTGTTTTTATAATACAGTTATTGCAATTTACTTTAGCAAACATATCTATATCTATCAGAATATTGAAAAAAAAAATAATATACCACCGTGCCACATCTCTTGCGGGGTAGGAAGAGTGCACTGAGCGCTAAATACTTCTATCCTCACACACCTGACTTGCTTCTTCCATATTCAACAGTCTCTTCATAAACCAGAAAATTGTTCGTTTTCAAAATAAATTCAAAATAACAACTAAACTATAGTTTCCTAACAAGAATTTTACAACGATTGAAGTGGTGGTCGGCGAGGGTGGCGGGAGGCATAGAAAAATAGAATAGGGGTGCACTCCACTTGCCTTTCAGATCTCATGTAATGATACTTATTCATTGCGAGAGTGGCTCTCATTCGTCGCATTTAACAATCGAAAGACTTCTAACCCCCCATAGAACAGCAGAATAAGTGTTTTGTGGTCTGCAGCATTATTTCCTAACATTTCATGGGTGTATTATACATATGAATAACACATATCCAGTGTAAATCTACTTCGTAAGGAAACAATATTATTTGCAGTTCGTAGTCCTTTTAACTTGCAGTGATTTTGTTGTGTCAGTGTCAACTAAAGGCCGAAAACGTAACATCACGCCTGTAATCCCCGAAGGGGTAGGCAGAGGAGGGTAATACACTCCCACGTTTCACCAGTTACGTTTAGGTCCCATGGAATAGGTGGTGAGCCTATTCTAAGCCTGTCGAAATGTTATTGTTTATTTCACGAGGAAAAACATTTTTTGATGACATTAACTTTTATATTACTTAATGAATTTGATTAAGTTAACACGTTATGGGACATTTCGAGTGAATGTATTTCAATTGTTTCGTGACGTTAAGGTCATCCTTAATCCTCTTATTCTGAAATCAGACCCATGTCCAAAAGTGGAACAATGAAAAGGGTAAAACACATAACGGAACAAAATCCAACTTCTTAGAGGTGTTTCAAATAAACTGAAGAAGCCATAGGCGATGACGACCTCTCGTGACTCCTGCCTGCATGTCTTCTGCTCTATCCACATGAAAACATCTATTCATTTATATAGAAACGCGTAACCTGCTTTAATTGAATAATTTTTATATTATGAGGTCAATGCGTAGTGTGAATATATAACTGGAACATTGACCTGTTTAATGGATCATTTGCATGGAAAGACGAAGAAAATACGATTTAACCGACGTGCACGATGGAAGTAAGTTTTCTTTTTGGACATACACACTAACTTATATACATAGATATATACATACATACTGCACTGCAATGAGATCGCTAAACAACGACTCGTGAAGACTCAAGCGCGCACATCTGTATTAATCGGTCAAAAAGATGCGGGCAATTACCGAGTCAGTTGAGTCAGTCGGCGAAGCCATCACATCGCCGACGCGTGCCGGCGGCAGCTAGTGCCAATGAACTCTTCTCCAAATCCGTATAGCGATCAGGGCCCTCGTGTTTTAGTTTTTTCCGCAACAAAAATACCAACCAACTAAGAACCAAGCGTTTATACACACACGCCCTTGACGCTATTCTCAGAGCATATTCGGTGTTATGAAAAAAATGTCGGCGAGTTTTCATAGACAAGTCTGCTCGTGTACCGTGATGTACATGTATGTATAATAATACATATGTATGTGCCGGTCGACTTTCATAACGTCCCGACACCTGGGAGACCTCGAGACAGACAGTCGCAAATCATATAATTTGGGATGGACCAAAAGCTGCTTAAACTAGTCTTATTTCCATTGCAAATGAGATGATCCGTGGCATATTTGGAAAAAGCGTAGGACGGTACGGTCGAGGACAGAGTGACTTTAATATTCGTTGATGTGCGCAACTTGAATTCGGCACTGTGTTTCTACAAAAATATAAAAAACTGTAGTCTTTAAGCCCACGCCGGTATTCCTTTGTTTATTAATTTAACATACGTCTGTTTCTTGTTGGTTACTTCCGCTATTCCGACACCAATTTCAACTCAAATTGCAAAACAGAGTGTATCAACCGTTTAGGCTTTTACACGCAATCCCCGTGATTTGAAAAAAAAAAAGCCCCAGATGCAAAGAATGTAGAATAAGTGGCACGTGTTAAAAGGTACTTGCTTTGAATACAGTACGACGATTACCACTCTATGTATCAAAGAACATGCTTTAAATGAAATGTACCTAACAGTAAAGCAACCGCACCAGCGACATGGTAGCTACCGTTACTTTCCCA
Organism: Parelbella ahira ahira; assembly: GCA_018244795.1. Classification (NCBI taxonomy): domain Eukaryota; kingdom Metazoa; phylum Arthropoda; class Insecta; order Lepidoptera; family Hesperiidae; genus Parelbella; species Parelbella ahira. The sequence goes on along the minus strand of DWME01003372.1, from coordinate 11,828 downwards.
TTTTTACATAACGATCGGCGGCGATGCAACAACGCCGATGTTTTATTTGAACTCCATACACGCTAGCGGCACTATTGTCCATACACTGTAGCGTGTACCAGAATCTTCTATAACTTGCGCGTGCGCGTGCATAGAGAAGTTGATAGACACAAATGGAATAGGCCTAAGTGGAAGCGTGGGATGATCTTGAAGTGCCCAAATCTAATTAGGACGAATGTTGAGACCCGCTATGAACGATGCGTAGCGTATGATAAAATTTGAAGAGAAGGAGCGCGGAGAGGTGAGGGGGGATAAAATTCTGAAATCGTAAGTGTGTCCTGCCTTCTACAACCCTAGCAGAGTCCAGAAGTACCACGAAGACGCACCTAAAGTGAAAACAACGCAAAAGGTCAACACAAGATCTCCACAAATAGTGCGCAGTGACCATTGCGCAATTAGGTTACAAACAAAATTTATTATATTGTAAACACAATCATTGAATAATCGTGCATGTATTCGCATATATAATTCGCCTACGAATTAAGGACGTGGATCGTGTCGCGTCGTATACCATTTGTGCGCAGTTATCTATTATCAGCTGCGGGCGAGCACACCGCGCGCCCGTGCGCGCGCGGCCGAGGGCTACACGTGTTGGTCTCGGAGCGTGCTCAGCTCCTGTTGCGAATTAATTGCGTAATTACATCTACATACATAGGAATAATGCATAATAAGCTCACTCCTATATAACGTAACGTACATACAATGGAGTGACATGTTGGAGATGTTGGAGTACGACACTCCTCTGTCTACCCTTACCGGGAAATATTGACATGATATATGATTGAACACGACCGATTTGTCTTTATTAAAATTGCTACTGGAATCAAACAAAGTTTAAATTTCGAATTTAAAACGGTTCGAACGGTTCGGTACTGCGAATGTGACATTTTTAAACGTCGACACCGGTTTGGGCGATTCATTATTCAACCACTTTGGGTCAAGAACATTCAGTGTAAGGCTAGATCGTTAAATTGCATTAAGTATGTCTCTTAGAGTCTCCTCGTAATCCTGTCCTGGATGATTATTATTTATTATATTGCTGTAATTAGGTTGCAAAATGAGTACCCAACGATCAGTAATGATAATAGCTAAAGAGCACATTATGCGAACGTTTATTTACATAATATTAATGTTTTATCACAGCGCGATACGGCCAGTGTGTCTTTTAGCTGTGACTAATGAACGATATAAAGGTTAGTGGGGCACCACGGTGGCACTGGGCGGCAAAGGGCAAGCTGATCGCGTTGCCAAAGTTGTGTAATATAAACACCGATTACAGCAATTATCATTTAATTCGCAAACTTGTATACTTTAGTTATGTAATAATTTAATTGGGCCTACGCAATTTATTGGTAGCCTGGTTATTGTAAAGCAAGGCAATCTTTAGAACACATATGTTTAGGTAGAACAAAGTACAAGACATCACAATTACTATTAAATTTAATTAAACGATAAAAATGATAAATTAGATCTATGGCATTATGACCTTTATTCAATACATTTTACAATAACGAAAAAAACATCAATTTTACTTTCAGCAAAGAAAACCGCGAGAAAAGAAAATGTTTTCATTAAAAAAATTGTTTAGTTTATCAAACCAGATAAATGCTTAGCAATTATTTTGCAAACACGTCACCCAACATTTCACCTTTTTAACAAAATTTAAAACTGTAAAATGTATTGTACAGGTTTTAGAAACTGTTTTTAACTGCGTAGTAAAATATACATGTTTTTTTATTGGAGGAAGCTTTCGTGACCTCGCTTCAAATGAGCATAGTACATACGCGGGGCTCTCGACAACGCGGAAGGCACCGGCGACGCGGTTAGATACCTCGTATGCCCGGTGACATGTGTGGTATAAAAATAAATATAGAAAGAAATATATAAATAAATACAGAAACGGATTAGTATTAGAAAAACAACACAAAGATAAACATTATACGTAAGGCCATTTTATTTCTTCTATAAAAAAAAAACTGCCAGACTGTTTTAGAGAAAACATTTGCTTACTGCGCAATGAGATAAGAGCGAACAAAAAAAAATTAAGCGGACGTTGACATTAATGACATTTCGGTTAATGGTGTTCTTGCACATGGGCTGCCGGTGAAAGATAGCAAATGATCGAACGCGTGTTTCGAGACGTCGGCGTCGCGTCCGTGGAGCGCGCATCGCGTGGTTATCGCGGATGGATTAAGGGCAAGGCCAGCGGGTTACGGGCGGGACCTAATGCGAGCTAATAACTTTACAGTTTCCTGGTAATTGTTGCCGTACGGTCCGGCCAACTGAACAAAATGAACGGCCATTGTGTGGTAATTCCACAACCGTTCCGGTTGGTATAGTCAATAGTGCTTTGCGCAGATTAGGATATTTTCATTGTAACCTGGATTGATAATCAGGAATTTAGAAGATGCACATTCCATCTGTACGGATGGATAGATATTTTGCCTACCCCGTAGGAGAGGTGATGCGATGGTATAATAATAGTAACACAGCTTGTATCGTATCGATTGGAACGCCACCAATCTTTCAAACAAAAAAACTGCGAATTTAAAATTCCCTCCACGTCCAATTTAAATTTGTTTTAACTGTGATAAAGCGTTCGGATAGTGATCGCACATGTCAGTGTTAAGTAATTAAGATAACAATTCATACAATTTGCGCGCAATAACATAGTTTCGCGGATAATCATGATGATAATAATAATAATAAAAAAGAATCGAAGCTACAACGTCTACTGTATAATAATTGTGCCGCATACTTGTTACATTGCGATTACTTGTTAAACTACAAGATAATTACTACTCGTTACATAGACTGCTGGTGACGTGTACCGACGAAATAATGATATAAACAAAGATGATTAAATAATGTCTTTAGAAGGAGGTAACACCTTGGCAAGAGCTCTGGTGTTGCCATAGCGATATTCATAAACGACCACTGACAACTGACCATCAAATCGCCTACGCTTTTCTCCTGTTTACTTTACATTTATATAAAACAAAATATGGAAGTTCTATAAATGTTTAACAAAGAAATCAAACTGTGTCTGTGGGGAGACTGTGATGACTCAATATCAAGTCGACATTGCCTATGTGTTAGAGTAAATTCATATAACACACACTGCGAGGTTCTGTAAACGATTGACAATAAATGCAAGATAGTATTTTTAATTCCTACTTTTAGTTACATACCACATACCCGTTGGTATAAATATTCTGTTATACATATATCATAGATTGGATTAATGCTGTTTTGCTTCATTCCATACTGTGTTCCAACTGCCCTATAATTTGCATGGCAGAACGATCTCCTTTTAGTTCGACTTATGAAAATCATTTTTTTCGTATCTATGATCCACACGAAAATAAACACGTGAGCCAACACGTGAACAAACGAAGAGTGCATTAATAATAAGCCTCAAATTGATGCAATTATAATAATGTATAGAAGATGAAACTATAAACATTAAAGTGAAATAAAAGATGTTCATTTCGCCATTAAACAAGCGTAGTTGGTGATTAAAGATAATAATTTAAATTGAGGTTTTGGAACGCTGGAATATATTAACCATATGACATACTACATGACTCACCTCTTGTACCGAGTTATATACCGGCTCATTTAAACTCATAATATACATATGTATATCGTTAAACTCATGCGCACTCACATTCGCTTAGTTTACGCACACATTTAAAAGACTATTAAAGAACATGTTCCCACAAAAGGTGTAAACAGAAAGGTCGTTACAGACGGAGCTGTTATATGTGTATATTAATATTTTCATATTGTTATTATCTGCTTTTATTATATACTGTGCCCCATACCAAGATATATCTTACTACATGTGTTCACACAATACCTATGTATGTATATTAAGATGATGTAAGAAATATATACATATATATTATAGCTACTAGTGGTTATTCGAACGTTGCAATGTACAATATATTGTAGTACTTATACAGTAATATGCCTTTCTATATAATATATATTTTAGCTTCGCATGTGACAACCTTTAAAGTCAGTTCCAAATCTTCAGTCAGTCAACCCTTGAAGTCAGTTCAGTCATTTGAAGTGTGGGTGGCATACCTCCATAACCACGTAGACGTAAGCGGGACTGTCCATGCAGTCGTGCATGGCCACCAAGTTGGTATGGTGTAGCGCCGTCAGTTCTCGGAGGATCTTGATCTCCTTCACTAGGATTTCCGATGCCTTTTGGATGCCTTTCTTCGTCACCACCTTCACGGCCACCGACTGCGACGGGTTCTGTTTTGATAAAAAACGAAATAAGTTACGGATAATAGGATGATTTAAAGTTTTACAAACAAATATAGACAAGTCCTTCTTTTTTGTGGAACAAAAGCTTTATAACAATTAGCTATAATTTATTTTAGTGTTCCGGTTATTGGTACATCCCTTGAATAATAATAGTGTTGAATTGTAGTATTTTGACGTTGGATGGTTTTACATTTCTCAAAATAGTTTTTACCTGGAACTAACATGGAATGAACATTAATATTTTTTTTACTGCAAGTTTCTTACAATTCTCTACATTATATACAATTCATTTTGCAAAACTTTGAAAACAATTAGGAGCCAAAAATGATTCAGGTAGGTATTTCATAAAACGCAAAAAACTATAATCACCAAAACACAACTATAAATTCTGAAATTGCACCTACGGAAATATAAAGTATTCGCGAATGTTTAAATAATGGAAAGAATAATAAAGATTTTAAAAAATTTAAACGAAGCTTTTTTCTAGCTTCGGGCGGCGAATAACTGGCAATTGGCCTCGCGGTGACAGATTATAAAGGGCAGTGACGTAACATATTATTTTGGCCATTTATACGTCAGTGTCAGGTATATATATTATAATATAAATATTGCGGATTTATTCTGTAACAATAATAAAAAAATAATCCTGACTGTATGTGATAGGTATTTTTGTCTGTCATTCGAAAGGTTGTCTGTCAATGAACTTTATGGTAGGTACTTGTATTTGCCCGCCATTTGTGGTGTGTACCTATGTACATAAAAACTTCGCTATATTTTTTGTTTCATCGAGTCAAGTTTTTTCGATAAACGAATGCCTTGCTGGGTCACGTGTTTCTTGTATTGAAACTATGTTTGAATTGATGACAACGAATTTTAGATCTGATTATACCAGCACGCACTGGTGATAAAATTACAAAAATATGCATGTCATATGTGCGATATACAAAATATATGATTCAAGAAACAATTATAGCAACTATAAATGTATAAAAACAATAAAAAATATGTTAATTTAGCCAGTATTACAAGAGTCCTCTCGTTTTGGCGTCATTATTATTCAAACCAGACCTGTTCCAAGGTGTGGCCGGTTATTACGTCATAAAAATTAACAATATTTTATCTTTACCAAGGTAATTATAAAACAAAAGGGTAATTCAGAGGTGATTCAATGCGTAGCAGGTATATAGTTTTTATTTCTCACATTGTAGACATAGGCACCCTACCTATGGGTCTTTCAAAATGGAAATAAGTCGGCCTCGGAGTTATTTGCGAAAGTAGTAACGAAATCTTACACCTTTTTACTAGTTCCTTATCAAACATTGAATATCTCATTCAGATACGGACATTTTTACGCTTAATAGCAAAATAAATGCAGTGCTGATTTACCCAAAGAAAAAACCAATACTCAATATCTAATCCGCATGAAATTCTTAACATAACACTAGAAATTATCTATATACCAAACTGTGGTGTTTGAAGTGCCGAATACGTTGAATAGTATAGGTATGTCACGTTGTTGCAACGCGGCCTATGTGGAACGAGTGCACAGTTTTTAATTGTCTTGTGTAAAGTGATAACGCGAGTGCAGAGCGCGTTGCGTAAGGCCGTCTCAGGCGGGCGAGCGGGCGAGCGGGCGCGCAAGGTCCGCGTGTCTTCAATCTCGCCGTGATCGCGCGCCGACTTCTAATTGGGTGTACCTCTGAGGATATCGCATGCACATTTAGATGCATTTCATTATTCGTATCGTATTATCGTATCATTTAAGTATTTAACAGATGCGTAGCGAATTGATTGACGAAATCAAAAAAGCTTATTCAAGTGTCCTATTTCAATTATTATAATAAAATCACCAACATAAGATAAAAAGCACCGAGTACCACGTATCTATACGCTTGCGAACTTGTGAGATTCATCACTCTCCAAAACTGGCCACACTCTCTTAACCCTCATCATCATTCATATTTCCTAAAATAGCATGCGTACATAACGATACACGCGTGCAAGTTTTGGAGACTTCCCGCTCCCGACCGTCCCAACCTATCAAGATATAAACATGTAGCCGTTAGAAAGTGTAACAAACTTTTCTGCGCCGCGAACACATATATAGCCATTACGTATAACAGAAATGATATATCTTGTGCTAGATACACTTATCGTTTATGATTACGAGTGACAGCGGCGCTGTGGTGTAGCTAATGGCGAGCGACGAACGAAAGCGACAAGCCCGCTTTCTCCATTAATGTTTTGTGTCTATTCACATGCTATGTTTCTTTATGCGTGAAAAAATTAATCATCACCCGGCCCCGGCCGTCGGTTCGGTGACAGATTGCAGTTACGTCATATACGGCAATTTTTTTAAAATGCGTAGATTCCAAGTTATCAATTTATTCAAACAATTGCAAATTATACGATAATGTATTCAGTTCCTTTACATAAAAGACGTGTTTAAAAGTTTTTTAAACATTAATTTCGGCAATAAGCTAAACAAGGGACGTATGACAACCGATAAAAACGTGGGTGTACTACACTTCTCTGCCTATCTGTTCACGGATTTACATGCGTCGTGGTGATTCCTTCATTATATATAATGTAGTTAAATTTATTGCTTAAATAAATAACAAAAACGTGGCACGACGAGGTGTTGCGTTGTAGTCGTTAAACAAACAAAACAAAAGACCAGAACACTCATAGTACATACATATACGAATTACATAAAGAGTTAAAAAATTACAATCTTGTTAGTAAGATCTACATATACTCGCATTTATGTATAAAGGCAACAAATAATTATGTATATATGCTCTGAAAACAAACAAAAGCCTTAGTAAGATCCACATAAAAATTTTGGAATTTTTTATGTTCCGTTTTTTTCATCAAAACTTTATAAATGAGGACAAATGGAAGGACGAAAATAAAAATGTGAGTATATACGAACTGGTTGAGTAGGCTAATGCGACAGTTATTACAATAAACTATATTAATAAAGGTAACAAGGATAAGAAACAAGAACGACAGTAAACAATATATATAATGTGTGCATACATTAATAACCCTAACGATGACATACAAACATTAATCATAATAACTATTGATACAGTAACAACGCCCCCGTTAATTTAGTATTGGCATTCGTTCGTTGGATGATGAGAGAGTTTATTGCCAACAAAAAATTATATGTAATGTTAAAAGTAGAATTAGATTAAGTTAGGTAAACATAAGACAGAGATTTTTGATTCTCTGTGCTCTCTGTCTATCCCATATGGGAACGGCGTTACCATATAATAAAGATAGGTTAGGTTAAGTTTTACTAGATTAGATTACAGTAATTTAGGTTAGATTAGACTAGATTAGGTTGGCTAATAGGACCTAGTATAATAACCCAAAAATGATTTGGATTAATAGTTTGCATCGACACAATTATTTTTATACGACAACAAATAGACCAAGCCAATCGTCGATAATTCCTAAGTCGAGTATAGTTTAAGAATGTAATCCGTAGTTGTACTGTATCCTTATATGTCTGACAGTTTTATTACTTTCAGACATGTATTTATCAAACGCCGTATACGATTTGTTGCGTAGTAAAGTCAATGGCATTACGATTCATATTGCATCAAATATTATTATTATACCATCACGCCAGGTCTTTTACGGGGTATGTAGAGAGCAACGAGTATCAACCAAGTACATACATCCTTACAGTACTGATATGCTTCCTCTATATTAATCTATATTAATTAGAACATACTTCTTACTACTATCTACTACCTCTTACTTCTCACTACCCTATCGTTTTAAATAAAATTCCCATAAAACGTTAATTGGAAACTGCGCGAAACACAGAGTTATACGGATCTATATGTCTCTTCTATAAGTAATAAAACAAAGAGGTGAAAGTACTAATAACTTGGACGACAATAAATAACAATGTACATAATAAAAGTCGATAAGTTTATTAACGCACAATGTTAAACCAGTTAGGAAACAATAATATCTTCATTGTACAAGGTCATTCCGCATTTTACAATATATAAGGTTATTTGAAATAACATGATGATGATGATAATACTTTTATGTTATACATACAGGTTGTTGTTTTTATACATTCAAAATAGACAGTAACCATATTTACATTCTATACGGTCATTTTATCGAACACGTAATACTCCTTATTTCAAATATGTACAGCTAAAAAGCACTAATCGTAATTGTGCGTCGAGGAGTTTCATACAAAGACGTCATTGCAATGCACCTCGCCGGCTAAGGGCGGGTTCACACTATCACGGTTATATCGAAACTGTATTCGTATACGATTTACTACAAACAAGTTTTTCCGTAATATGTGAATATAAGCATTATATTTATGTATGCCGCTAGAAGCCGTGTACGAAAACTTTTTAGGTAAACCGTCACGTAATAATAACGCCCTCCGGCCTGTGGGATAACGATCTACAAAAGGCTGCAGGTATATGTTGGATGCGACAAGCCAGGGACTGGGCGTGATGGCGTTCATTGGGGGAGACCTATGGACATAGGGCAAGCAAGTAACATGCACTGCTAGACAGCAGTGGACTGAGATAGGCTGATGACGAAACCGCATCTTATGTACGCACGTTAATAGTTGCCCGCGCGCTGAGAGCGGACGCGGGTGAGACTACGCAGACGGGCATAAATTTAACCAAAGCGGCGCGGCGCTATATTACTGCAATAGTAGCTGAAAGGATATTTTAGCTGTGCGTTGATTTGTTTTCATCCAGAACAGGCTCGGTGGTGAGCTGTTCTGTGGCTAATGTTAGCCCGCCCTACATTCCGCAGGCTCATGAGACCGACGATTACCGCTTGACCTGATTTCGACACTGCGAGCCCCGCCTCGAGATCAATCCTAGGCTAGATGTATAATGATACGAATTAAAGCCAATAACGAAATCGAGTTAGCCATCTGTGAAATGGTTAATCGTTGCTTATGATGAATTTAATTGAATTATTACATGACATTAAAAAATAACAGCGCAGTAATCATTTCGTAAAAGCGTGTCAGGTCTGAAAAGATACCTGATATTTCGGACCCGGTATTCTCTGTCTGCCATGTACGAGACTTGACTACTGGTGATCTAATAATAATATTAGCGTAAGAGATCGACAAGCGTTTTAGGTAAATCCCTTTGTGTACGAATATTTCTAATAGGGGAGTCAACCCGCGCTGTCAGCACACCTGGTTGTAAGTGGCAAATATCGCCCACTGTTGCATCACTCGGAGCATTGCCAACACGCTGTCGGCCTTCCAATACTATGAGTATGGTAAAACGCTAAGCCATACCTATAATATTTATAGCGTCCAATACTTTAATGTCTTCATCGCTGGCTGGGGATTTTATTTCTTTATTGAGGTAGCTATTTTTGAAACGTTCACGAAAACACCTATGGGCCAAGGGATGTATACTAGTAGCACTAATAACAAATAAACAAAGACTGACTTCAATACAGTGATTTTTTATTTATCATCACGTGAGGTTCCCAACGTGGTAGACAGAGAGCACCATGTACCAAGCATCCATACAGACCTGCTATTAGAACGTGATACTATAGAAAAAGCGAGAGGTGGGCTCATTACTGCGTGCATCATATGCTATTCGGCTACATGCTCCGAGGTGTGTATGACACGTGCTCAGCGACCTTGGGGATCGCGGTGCGTGACGTATTGTGCGATGTGGTCTTGTCCCGCCGCGACGGTCCCGGACAATGCTTTGAAATATATCTCCCAACCAGACGAAATGTAAACCCTTAAAACACTATAGCAACAAATATATGTACATATGTATCTGTATCTGTACATTTAAGATTTAATACAAATTTAAGTTGATAGTAATAACTTAGGAAACTGTAGTTGTAAGACCACACTGAATAACCAAATAATGTTGAAACAAAGAAAACAAAGACTCAATTGAATGGGTGTCACAACTGACTCTGAACAGACAAATTAAAGATTGAATTATGCTATTTACTTATAAAAACAAAGGAAGTGTACTGCATTAACCATTTTTATCTATACATAAAATTCAAGTTCAAATGTCCGTAGATTTCATAAATGAAATGTTTGTATATTTTTCTAGGGTGAGTGCCTCCAGTCAATGCACTGTTAGTAATCAAATGAGTGTCCACTACATCAAACTGTAAAAATAATATATTTAACAATGCTTTAATTATTTATACATCACTGTACGTATAATTAACTTTTATTTAATTATCACTATAATGGTACTTTTGAGTACAGTTACTTGTAGCACTATTTTTGTTAAGACAGGGAAACATTTTGTGATATTTGTTAAGTACAGTTAAATTCAATAAATATTGTCGAAACTCATAGAATATCATAATATATGATATGTTTTTAGTGGACAACATTTCTTGCAACACTGGTTAGCAAAATCTCTACCAGAAGTTAGCTTTTATAAAGAATACTGTAACAAAAAATTTATAGGAAGTGATTGTTAACAAGTAACAATTTGCAAGAGAACAATAATCACAAATTATATAGAATTCTAAGCTATTCTGTCTGAATGTCAGGTTTTATCGTGACAATAATTTTTAACGCATTGTCTGAACAGCCCAAGCATTTCCCTTTAGACAACCAATACTGGATATGGATTTTTAAAAACAGTGAAAACCCCATGAACATATATTTATATAATATTATCTTGAAAGATCTCCCACACACAGTCATTTAAAACCAAAGTAAGCATCAAGAGAGCTCGTGTTAAGGCAACCAGGTGGTTAATAACCTACATATATATAAGTATTTGAATATATACTTCCATAAATACATTTTTTAACACAGCAAAAACAAACACTTGTGTTTAGCACACAAATATTTATTCTGGGTGGAAACCAAACTCACAACCCCATTACATATACTAACCACTGGACCAGAGGTGCCAGTTAAAGTGACTCTATTATGTTACTGTTGGTTTTGGTAATTATTCAACAAAGGCTGTGTGCTAACATTGGAGTCTTCAAAAATTTGTTTGTCATATAAATATAATCTCAAATCCAGGTCATTGCAATGACTATCTATTGTTCATTGTGTTTACAGTTATGCCTTTTAAGAGACTATTTAACTTATTTTACTCAACAATATACTAATTTAAAGACTCATTGTTCATAAACAATCAGCTAAATAATACAAGTAGGTGACCTAAATGTAGTACTTCTGGTTACATCTGGGCCTGTTCTGGATCAATGTCGCTAGAAACACTGTGATTAACATAATATATAGAGTATATTTAATATTAAGGTCTAAAGGTATTGGTAGGTAGACAAATAAAAATTAAAGCTTTTAAAATAGCCCTATAATGACAGTTAGGTCTAGTTTAAACACGATTGTGGTATCTTCAAGCTTTTAACTTAGTTCAAAGAACCAAGAACATTTATTTAAATGAAGATAGTGTCTAATGTTAGCATTGACTAAATTGAGTATTCTATTTGTATTGCAAATATTTCATAATATAATG
>DWME01003371.1:0-18479 GCA_018244795.1 Parelbella ahira ahira | reverse complement strand
CTGGATCAGTGCCCGGTGTATGGCAATAGGCTCACCACCTATTCCATGGGACATAAACGTAACTGGTGAAACGTGGGAGTGTATTACACTCCTCTGCCTACCCCTTCGGAGATTACAGGCGTGATGTTACGTAAAAGAAGTCTTATTGAATTTGAGGGTGAATAGAAGAAGCAAATCTCAATTGTATGCTTCAATGCAGATAAAAGAGAACAAGATTTATAATGTAATTCATTTTGTTGGAACTTTTAAAGCTGCTGTGAAGGTTACCGACAAGCGGGAAAGACAAAATGTAGGCCCGTTCCATCGTGAAACTGAGTTTTTCTCAGTAGATAACAAATCAGTATATGAAACATCAGAAAAATTATTTTATGCATTTTAATAAGTCTATTATCTTAATTAGTTTCGTGTTACCGATGGAAAAAGAGTTAAAAAATGGTTAAAGTATTATTGTGTATTTTCTATCTTCCAATTCCCAGTAGTACCTTACGGCAATTAATAGCGTAACACCTATGAAAGCTATTTTCAACATTTTTCACAACGAATAAAGCATCAAAATCGGTCTATCCGATCCGATCTATATATGTAGTTAGGATGCTACAGACATACCGACACACACGTAAACATGTCGAACTCACAACATCTCTCCTTTGTGACCGGTGTTAAGAATGCTAGTGTTACGTTTGTTAATATGACTATATCGTGTATAGACTTGAACGCGCCGCAACCACTGCGCTGCAAGGCAATTAAAACTAAACCTGCGGAATTGGACTCGGTTGGTGCAGTTAAAAAGCGTGTATTGACGTAAGCAGGAACACTTGAGTACTTTTAATACCGCTGTTTGACTGGCGGAGTTCGTTAACTTACGCCGACTTGTGTGTTACGTATGTGACGGGGGCATAAACTCTCGTCCAGAAAGCGTCGAATGAAATAAAAGATTAACACTTATATACCACACAAATATAAAAACGTAACATCGCGCCTGTAGTCTCTGAAGGGGTAGGCAATGAGAAGTGGAGTACACTCCCACGTTTCACCAGTTACGTTTAAGTCTCGTGGAATAAGTGGTGAGCCTATTGCCATACACCACTAAGGCATGCATTTCTAAATGAGCTCTCGCCGATTGCCGCGAGCTTGTGGCGGACCCTGTACATATATAACCATTTGTGTAAGCACTCACGAGACACTTAAGAGTAAATCCACAGATAATTATGATGGGGATTGCTTTCTAAAGGTTACATGTTCAGACTCTTCGTAGTTATGATACTTTTAGGAACAGATCATTATTCCGTACTCTACCAAATCACTTATTACTCACTTCTGTTCCAAATCCGTTGCCACTCACAATTTAAATGTCATTAGTCTAACGGCTCACAGAGCGTCTAACAGTACCTCTGCTCATTCGCGCTGTCCGCTCCGGAATTCGTCAGCCCCATTGGCCATCGGTTGTGAAACGTAATATGTCACATTCTCACTGCTACATCAACCTGATAATCCTTTGAGTAATTTAAGTGACATTACTCTTGTGCTGGATATCATCTATTCTGATTTTATTTATTAGAGAAAAGGCAAAACCTTATCATTATTGTCTTAGCTTTTCCTTAGCACGTTATGTTAACTTTAGTTAGTGGACAAGTCCTAATGTCAGGCCCCACGTTCCTGCCGTGTATGTAATTTTTATCTCAATGGAAGCACTTACTATTAATCTTATAAGAGATATTAATATCCCAAAATATATTTAAACGCCTATTAAATAAATATATTTCAAAACAACTATGATTTTGGTAACAGATTGCAGAATTTAAAAGTCCTTACATAGAAAAATTGGGTGCAATAGTAAGTAATCATCTCATGTACAAAGTTTCTTAACGAAAATGACTTCTATGTAAGCAAACCCTAACTATGTCTCAAAACTTCCCTTGACTCCGTCAGCGCCGAGCTACGTTAGTTTTTTTTGTTTTGTTGAAACGCGGCAAAAAATCATATAAAGAATCCAGTAACGTTAGTTATGTTTATATTAAGAGCAACGCATGGTTTCTGTGTGAAATGTTGAAACTTTTAACTAGGTAGTTAATAATAATATTATAATCACAACATTTTTATAGGGAACCCAGAGAGCGGCGAATGACAAATATTTATATTAATGTGATTTGTGATTTATAGTGATGAAAGTGGGCTGAAGTGGCACATCAGGTCCGTAGGGACAGAAATGATGTGCTTCAAACTTTTATCACTCTCTTCATATACGGTTTGGAAACATGTAACTATTCCGTCAGCTAATATCTTAGGTATTGGTAAAATTAGGAGAGTAGGTTAGCATAGGAAAGCTAATAAAAAATACAATGATGGACTGGTCCAGCATAATGAGTAACATTTTTTAGCGAAGCGGCTACTTGACTTGTACTTTGTAATAGAATTTAGAGTATTGGTACCAAGCTGTTGGGATCGTCCAAATCAATACTCGTGCAGTGGTCTCAGGTCTCAATGTTTATATCGCATAATCTGACTTCCGTATTTGTTAATGCTTACTCTTCAGCTAATTCTTTTCTTAATTTTTTTTGCTAATTCGAATCGCAAAAGAAAGAGACAAAACGTTTATAGTTATATAGCTTATAATATTATAATCAATAGATACTATTATTAATAAATGAGGTTTATAACCATTACAAATACCTCTGTAATTAAATGTTTACCTCATTTAACTACCTGTAGTTCCTAACAAAAACTGCGTTAAATAATATTTAAATACATTACACTAAACTCTTATAGAATACACTAGCGGTACAGATTACTAGAATACCCGTAACTATGAACCTTATCTAAAGAGGCCACTTACCTATAACCTGCGCGCGTGGAGTGATTTTAAAATTATTTTCCCTCGTATAATGTTCACGGGGCTATTTTGCGAAACTACAAGTAGATAACGGGGCGGAAAAAGATCTCTTCAGGCGCGTATGGAACGGATTTTGAGCGATTTTTCTAGAAGCGCCCGAGCTTTGCAGCATAAAGTCGCTGAACAAACTAGTTTTTGCTGTTAGTACTTGTTTCTAACGACGTGTTCAGCGCGCTGGCAGTAGTATGCTTTGCATAATGTTGTGTTCTACAGGGGTTAAGAATAATTTGAACAGAAAACGAGTTGGCATTGTTAGGTAATTTTATAGTGTCACGACACCTGTTTTCGGGGTGGGCTTAGCGTTGAGCGCCAAATATTTCTATCTTAAGAGACCCTGACTGTCCTTCTATCAGCGTTAAAATGACTACATATGAACCATACGTTGTTTCTTGAGTTTTAATTTAAATACATTAAAATTATACACTGTGTAGTACCAATGTATATCATAGGATTTTATCTACAAAAGCGTTTGACAATTTCCAAAAGCTCTCTCCATCTGCCGGCCTTATCTGAATGTTACATGTACAAGAGCCGACTTAGTGCGACGAGAGAAACGATTTAAAAATTATGTTCTATAACATAGGTGTTAAGGGACTGGCAGAGGTGTGCAATAGACTTTCACAATTCATCTGTTAAGTACCACCTTGAAACAACTTCGTATTTTAATACATTCGTACATAAGGTCCGAATGCATCAATAAAACTAAGAACTAATTAAAAAAAGTTGATAATAAATACTTAGAAAAACCTATTCATAAATTAATCCCCTGGTTAAATCATTTATTTGACATGAAGAAGATCTGAAACAAGGAATTGAGAAAAAGAGCTAAAATGAGAAATGAGTTTAAAGCTGGTTTTTGTCGCGGCTGGTCTTACTACTACTACTTACTAGACTGAACAGTTCTGAACAAAATCTTTGCAAGCTGAGCGCACTATACGACGCTTTGTTGTTCTACGTGCTCGGAACAGACTGTGTTAACACAGTCGCTAAATAGTTTATCGCGTTTCCGTTCATTATTTTGTTAGACGAAAGCTTGAATTATCGATTCGATATTATACTCGAGCCTCGTATTTCCTGGTTTTATCTGCCAATCTATTTAAGAAAATACAAAATAAACGACGACTTTATGTTATGTTATAGAAATTGAAATGCGAATGCGAGACGGCTGATGTTAAATGATTGTTGTTGTCCTTATCGTGTATTTACTATTTTATGTTTCAGAGACTGTTACCTTAGTTTCTAATTATACTTGCAACAAAAGTAACAAAATGCAAATAATTTTTATGTTTACTTGCAAAGTGAGGCTTCAACGTTATAAAAAGTAATGTCACGACTGTAACACTAGAAGGGATAGGCGGAAGAGGCAACTATTTATCCTTGGTCAAGATATACTCAGTTTATTACAATGATGACAATGATAGAATTATGCAAAGTTTTGCACTTTACCGATTGCTTCATTACTCTAAAGTACACAGTTCAGGTGCAAATTTACCATAATAAAATAGTAAGGCAAGTTGAATAGTACTAGCCTTTGCAATCACCTAATGGATCGAAGTAACACCGGGCGTGATGGTTCAACGCTATTGTTCATAGACCAGGGGCGTGTTGCGTTTTTATTTAACGTGCAAAAATATTTTTCTAAAGCATTTTAGAAATTCGTTCTAGTTTTTGGTTACGTCATTTATTATTTCATGAATGTAAAAGATGTACGTCATCTTTGTAAGCTTGGACATATTACACGGAATAATAGTAATCTTACAATTAATAGTATAGTATTAGTATCTATTGTTTGCGTAAATCAACTACGACAGCCTATTCTATGATTCAGTACAGTATCTATTCCTGACAGGGAATATATGCGTTTTAAAAACAATATCTACAACAAGTAATAATAGTTAGAGAGCAAGTTTAAACTTCAGCTTTCCGACTACAGTCCACACCTACAATTACCGCACAGGCCGGCGGTAAAGTGCAAACTGTACGGGCATTTAACAGCGTTCCGACACGACATGTACATCCCGCACGTGTGAAAACAGTATTTTTATGCGGTTCCGTGTGAAAACACCCTTTTTATGATTTTCGCTATGTTTTTAACGTTAGCCAGTTCATTTTGAAACCAGCTTTATAAACTTCCCATGTGCAAGATGCAGTTTAGTTAATTTTAATGTTTTGGTATATACTCGTAAAAGGCTTTGTAAGCGTTTAATTCATTAGCGATATTGATCTAGAAACGTTTTTGCAACACGTGCAAAAACTAGAAGCGTTTTTTGATTAATTACAGTAAAAATTAAAGTACAGTTCTTTACAACATCATCAGCTTCACATCACGATATTTTTCTTTAGTGTTTGCAAGTGATATTTAATCTTAAGACACACATTATAACTGTCACACTATACTGTACAGGGTGGTAGAGTTACAGTAATTTGCGGGATCGCTTTAGTACAACTTATCTTAGACCGAAATAGCGCGCTACACCCGCTATAACACCCAGCGAGCTTAGATAAGGGCGAACCATGAAACTTGCATTTTACTCTCGAGATATGCTACTCGTAGTAATGTTTTTACATCACATAGTAAATAACTTTTGGGTATTTACCTACCCATTATTGAATTTGGCGTAATGATATTGAATAAATAACTATTTTGGGACACTTCATTAGGCTATCTGATGCCTAACTGAGAGCCAATGTTATGGCACTTGTAGTTTTACTTTTTCCTTTTTTCACCCAGACAAAACAAGTACTTGCGTTTATCACGCATATACTTTTTTTGTTGGAGATCGAATCCACGACCCCCGGCTCAGTAAGGCATATTAATCGCTGGAGCGATGGACCAGTCAAACGATATAAAACTCCAGAAAACGAACTGGTAGAACTATTGCTTTGTCTAATCGATTTATCAATTCAGAAGGAGACGACGGAAAATGTTATGACGTCTTTCTCTTTCTCAGTAGCTTAGACATAGGTAGTTGTTATTTAAGGAACCACCTGAAATCCTTATCATTCGTGTTGATCCATCAATAATTTACCTAAGGCTTAAGATTATAAAAAAATAAAACGGACGTAGGAAAAGAAAAGTGTCGGTAATTTAATATTAGGCTTAAATTGGCAACACCGTACTATTACCAAAATATATGTGTCATGTCGGCCAGTTTGTCGTATGAACGTTCACTGTTTATGTTGTAATTAAGCTAATTGTGACAAACTAATTAGATAGTGACGTCTAAATAAATAAACACAAAACAAGAAATTACTAGTGCAAATTATTAACATGTTAACATTGCGTAGTTTGGTTATTGGAAGAATACCGAAGCCAACGAAACAAAATGGCGGCAAAAAGTCAATAAAATCAAAACATTTATTAATTAAAATAGATGTATTGATTGTTATCAAAAAGAAATATATTTTTCAATGTAATACTATGAACGTTTTTATGATAATAGGGTATGTAATATACATAGTTGTAGGATATTTAAGGGCGGGTGTCTGTACAGATCATAAAGGGTTGTTCTATAATTGTTGGACTACATATAACTACTATGTGTGTGTTTGTCGTGACCTCATTTCAGTAGTTTAAGGTTCATCAGTTATCGAGGATTTTCGTCAATTTTATCTTCAGTTCGCTTACAAAGGCCTTATTTTAATTCGTTCAAAGGAATTCTTCGCGTTTTTGATACTCAAAAGCATTCGTTAAGCGTATCACAGATTTCGTGTTCTGGAAATTTCCTGAAATCAAATTGATTATAACAACTGCATGCATTGGAGTTACAGATTCATTTTCCAGTGTTCGACATAAATGGTATGTTTGTAAAAAGTTCTGGGCGAGCTGTGTGTTGAACGAGTTGAAGTGAAGATGTTAAGTTTGAACGTTGTTTAAGTTCATTATGTAAAGGGGTATACTAGAGAGGTACCCATACATAGAATATACATACATCTCAACTTTTTGCTTTGTTTATCACAGAGTTACTGGTTGCCATTGTTAACAATGAATGTTTGATTTAATTTAATCCTATTGCAACACAAAATGCCCAAAATAATAATTTAGCTACTACCACTTGTTTTTTTAAAAATATTAACTGTCCCAAAAGTCACACTTCGTCATGCGTGAAATATTTAAAAAGGTTTACAAATATTTCTTTTCAGGTATTAATGTTGCAAAAATGTACGTCAGAATTCAACTAAATCATGAATTATAAGAGTCAAGAACTTGCAAGGAATATGTTGTTAATTTTACGTAAGAATTTACGCAATTATTAATGCGTTATTTGCTCTTTAAAATGACGTAATAGGCTTAAACATTACGCAGATATAAATTCAAACGTAAGACTCGGTGATTCTCGGCGGGGGTGACACGACTGCACGGCAAATATATTGTACTAATTTACTTAAGATGTATTTAATCTTCCGGTTTATCTGTGACACTGAACAGGGACCTCGCTATCTCTGTGGCGCGGGTGTATCAAATCAATACGTTGGATTAGGCAATGCCACGCTCTGTATCAAAGTGCGTGCCATTTGGTAAAACCAAGGATTGTGCCGCAAAGGTACCTCGTATACTCTATTGAGTAGTAAGATTTGACTTACTGTAGGGCGAGAGTAATGGTGAACATACAACATACAACAGACACAATAATCATCATCTTAATCAAACTTCTTATTGTTCCACCATTGGACACGAGCTCCTCTCAGAATGAGAAAAGTAAAGTCCATAATCTGCCACGCTAGTAAATTCCGGTTAGAACAGAATAATGATAAAAAAAATAAAAATGTGTATTTTGTTTACAAAGTAAAAGAACAAAATTTGTAACACAATCAAAAAGTATTAGAATCGCTTTGTAAATAATGGCGCGTAAATCCTGTCGAAGTTAACTTGTTTTGACAGCTGTTTGGTATGTTCCCGTTGTTTAACGAAATTCCCGAGTGTTCGGCTGCTCCATACTAGAACCAACAGGACTGTTTGCTCATAGACGGAATTTACATAAATCGCACGTCTGAAATCAATAGTTCAAGTCCCACAAACAGAAAGAAGTGAAAACTGTGAATGGAAACTGCCAGAGCAATCTCAATTGTGTCAACGAATATTCCATGTTCTATTGTGTTATATCTATATTCTTACTGATGGGGGAGATAGAAGTCTCCGAAACCGACGTGCGTATATGAAGAGATTGATTAATCTAGAAACACGGTAGATCTCTAAGGATAGATATATTTGACTATCGGTGCACTCTGCCTATCTGGTAAATGACAAGGCGTGACAATGAAATGATAATAAGCACACAATCAAATGTAAAACAATTTGAAAGTTGAAAATACACAGCCCTCAAGGGCGTCAAATTCTAATTGTTTCACATTTATTCGAGTAAATAAAATAGGGAGCCCAATACTGCTTTGTTTTATGAGAGTAATAAAGATGTAGATGACTTCGTCTCTTTTTGAGTGGCAAATATTATTTTGATGGGCATTTTAAAACGGTACTTAGTATACAGATAATTAAAATGATATTTATGACTTATTTGACAGGTCTCAGTACGGTTTTCCAGCGATGTAAACATTTTTTAATAGGTCACGTCCCGGTTTAAGCTACGTACGTTTTTTTAAGATAATTAGACCAGTTTCGGGCCTAACTGGAGTCTTTCTTCATTCTCTTATTCCGATTGCTGCGACTCAATAAGGTAGAGAAGTTAATAGTGCGCATAAATATTCACGAAACGTTTGAAATATGGTCAAATAACATAATTATTAGAAAACTATTGTATCTTGCTAGCTGTATTTCTGTGTTGACTGTTAGATTTATAGGGAGTGCTACTTTACGGCAGTGTTTTTAGAGTTATACCTATATACGTTTGTAAATTGAACTATCAGCTGCTATACTTATTTGTGAAGGAAAATATTGTGAAGAAAATTACATAATTTACAGCTCTTCAAAATGTTACAAAGACCTGTAGGTGCGCACTCGGCTAGCGCCGCTCGGCTCGTATTGAGAGCAGTTTTGTATCCAACGATGGACTAATAGGTAAGGTATTCGAAGATTATGATGGTGATAATTATTAGGAAAACAGAGACACATGGAAATTAGATAATAAATTACGCTGTTCGATATCCTACTGTTGCACGAGGTCAAACAAGATAAGGACCAGTAATTGAAAATCTAAGAAAACCAATTTAGCAGTATCAATATTAATTTATTATTAACCAACAAACAAAAATGTATCAAAATTGATTTACTATTACATTGTCATGCCAGATCTCGTACGGGATAGGCGGAAAACACGGAGAGATTTCAGACGATTCTAACTTTCTCATCAATTGATATCTGGTTTATTTAGTCATGACAGGCGATCCTCGGTCTCTCTCGCACCTGCCTCCATCAACATCTTATATTTTCATTAATATTTATTTTGTGACCCATAAACACAAAAGGTCTGAAAAGGGGACAAGTTGGAAGTTTTTAAAAGGTTAGTTAAAGTTTTTGACGGATAATTTGCGGATGCAAGTCCCCAACTTACCACACAACGCCCAGCGGCCCTCAAGTTTCCCTATCCGGCACTTACTACATCGAAGGGATATTTTCCCTTAGGGATCGTAAACGAGCCCATTCTTTTCGGGAAACCTACATGAGTTTCACATTAGGCGGACTCATTTGCTTGTCATCATCAAGTTACGTTCTGTGACATTGTTCATGGTCTGCTAATTGCAATGTGACATATGTCAGATGGGCAAGTTAGATTGGTATTGTCAAAAAATATGAATACCTATATTAATTGATTATAGTCAACTCAACTTCGGTGTAAGGAACAAAACATATCATAACGCGGCGCTTGTATTTTCTCCAATGAGATAAGCAGAGGAGTGGACTATCCTCAATTTTCATTCTATGTATATATAATTTATACGTCATGGGTATTGAGTGACTTAAATGAACAATGTACATGTAATATTATTCAGATACTGTTAACACGTCGTTTGAATATGTTTAACAAATTATTCGATAGCATGTATCCATGTATACATATGTAACTGGACAATATTAATATCAGTAATCAGTTAATTATTTCGAAGGTTTTTCATGAAGTACATAAATCCAAAAATGAATATTTTCAGTTTTACAGAAATCTTAGTTATTCCCAATGGGCTCAGCTATGCCTTCGCATTCTCCCGGTTCTCAAATACCGTGGCACCCTAAAGGGATTACTCCAAGGGTTGAAAGGGACTGGAGTTCTTCTATTCCCCCCTATTTCTTTATAAAGTTATGCAGAATGGACTCTAACGAACGTGAATGCTTATGGTAATTTGGACTCGCGGTTAACCACGCGAGGGTCGAGCTCGTTTGACCTATGTTTTGGGCCAGATCAGTGCACCGGAAAATTTGGGTTACTTATCTCCTCGCAACTAACCGACTATAAAATGATCACTATTTAATATAATACACACGTACTTAAACGTTGTTAGAGTAAAATACAACTATTATCTTATTTTATCCAGACAATAGGCTATTCCAAGTGACAAAAAACTTTACTGGTCAAACGAGGGAGTATCCTCTGCCTATCCCTTCCGGGATTAAGGGCGCAATGTTATGTTTGTTTTTATCTTATAGTTTATAACCTGCACGCCTATAATAATTACAGATTATTATTATATCATCACAGCGTGTCTATAGATCTGACATGGTTCTCTTACATTCATTACTTTCTTCTCAAGCACGCCGGTTTCGGATGATTCGTTATATTATTCGTTATATCGGATACTTCGGGATACTTCGATTCCTTTATGAGTCAAGACAGACAAAATATACTGGTATAGAGTTCTTCTTTTTAATCGTTCATTCCTGTTGAAATGGTCGTAGTTGGTGCGATGGCCATATTGGCTGGGTCGCTGCACTGTTATTGGTTCCTCACTGCTGGGTAATGGTATAAACAAAGATAGACAAATATGGATGAATATTTGATAAAGACGGGCAAATTTTGGTATCCATCAGCATATGCATTCGTTAACAGTATAAACGAAATGTGTTTAAAATTAAAATTTGATGAGAATTCATCAACTTCCATTTTGTTGTGGATATACGTTCCGATGCGTTGGCTCTCGTCCTATGTACACAGTGGGGCGGACGCGTAAATATTGTTCGTACGCGAACGCAAACACTGTGATAGACGGCGAGTTAGCCGACTGGAAGTTTCTAGATGCTTGTTCAGCCATATTGACTCGAGTGACTGTAAATTTGTATCGTACATTTATATCAAGATGTGGCCACTCCTTGGTTGTTGTAAATGTCCATAGGCGACGCTGACCATTTACCAGCAGGTGGCTCGCCTGCCTTTTGCTAGGCTAAATATCAATTACAAAAAATCAAGAGTAGAGGCAACTCACATCTGTAAAGGTGGAAATATTTGGCGTTCGGTGTTATCTGTCTATCATTTAAAAGACCTGAGGTGATTATACATATATCTAATAATAATAAAAGTAAAATTATTAAAATCGTATAATTTTCTAACTGAGGAGGGAAAGAGATCGTTTTTTATCAAGGGGATGAATAAAGGGTTACAAATGAAATGAACTGTTTCAATGAACTTTCATCATCATAATCATCATCATTATCATTATCATTATCATTATCATCATCATCATCTTCATCATCACCATCAGCCTATCTCAGTCCACTGCTGAACATAGGCCTCCCCCAATAAGCGCCATCGCGCTGTGTCCTCGGCTTGTCGCATCCAGCATTTGCCGCAGCCTTTCGTTGAACCATGTAACAATAAAATGAGCTATATACTAAATACCCCTCGAGAAGTATTTCAATTTTCTCACAAATATTACCGCGTCACTCCCGACGAAGTTCCCGCTCGCTTCGACAGTTTGGTATGTTCTTGTTGTTTAAGGAAATTCTCAAGAGTTATTGTTCGGCACTCGAAGATACAGGATTGCTTACTCAAAGATGCAATTTACACGTTAACAAGATATGCGTGTAAAATTATCAAATACCTACTAACCCTTTTTGCACAAAAGTTATTCAATTTTATGCAACTTATAATATTGTCTGCTGGAGATGTTATTTATTGACACTGATCCTGATAATGTAAGGATTCAAATGTTGGGGATTGGAATTATAAGGATAGATGATAGAAATGTGGACGAGGTCTGGATTTGTGCCCGATGTATGTTGACAGATTTATCAACTATTCCATGGATGAACTATACCATGAGGCTCTTCAACAAATGTGCTAATAAACCCTCGTTAAAAAAAAACCATTTTCCACTGTTCAGATATTGCAAAAGTCCATCGGTGACGGTGACTATTTACTAATAGATGGCCTATCTGTGTGTGCTTACAATATTTTAAAGCATAAGCTTAATGTGTAATTAATATGTAATTAGGAACTAAAAAGCTAAGGTAGGTAGCAATATATCAGGTCGTATTTTGATTTTTATTTTGACAAATACATATATAAACCAACGTTTTCTGTTATCAATAATATGATCCCCAGAGGGGTAAGCAGTAAAGTACACTCCCACGTTTCACCAGTTAAGTTTATGTACTACCTATACATATAATATTTCTTCTGTATATAAGTATATCCACTTCTACATATATCTCTTAATTACTGGAATGCTAATGATGGGGTGGTCACAAATCTCTAAAACCGGCCTGCATGTACCAACAGCTCGATAAATGAAGCACAATATATCTGTAAGGAAATATATATTTGGTACGCTATCCTCTCTACCGACTCAGTAACGTACCTGGTGTGATCATATAATAACCATATTGCTAACAGGTTTGTAAATTAACATGTGTTACAAATAATATTCATTCTCCGATCAGCCGCTGCAATATCGGTAGTTTCGCGGCTCGCCTCACAATGATCGATGGTACGAATAATAGAGTTCAAAGTAACACATTCACTTGACCTAACCTGGGGAGACTTCGCCAAATTATCCGATCATGTGAGAAAAAATTTCATCCCTCTCCCGCTATGACATCTATCATGCGAGGGGGAGGAAGACAAACGATCTGCGAATGTCACCGAATTCTCTTCTCACTCGCTTACGCACCTTTTTCCCTTTTCATTTCTATTTATTTCCCATTATATGATTTATCTGTGTTTTCGAGTTCGTGTGTTCCATCAATGCTAATAATAGGGCTCGTATGAGATGTGATAGGGATGATGATGTCATACTTTGCGGAAATTGAAAAGACGTCAATTGAACATCGACAAATAAAAGGTTATGACTGGTGAAAGAAACAATTTAACTTCAACTTAGGACAAACCGACAGTATTTCTAGAACTAAATTAACCATTGGCACGGTTTTTCGGTCTGTAAAGTAAATTGGAAGTTCCATCACTAAGCTTATTTATTATTGTATTGTACTCAAATTATTTTTTTTTAGTTAACGGTCGGTCATTATTTAATTTTTCTATTGCATATTTGTTTTTTTTTTCTTGTGGTCAAAGATGAAATCGAAATCTATAAATACACAATATTATAATAATTACTACTAACTCTGGTCTTTGTTTTTTCAGTGCTAGTTTCGGAATACTAGGTCACCTCTGCCTACTCTGTAAGGGACCTGGCGTGTCTACCTAATAACAATAATTTATAGTACAAAAGGAAACATTGCAATGTAGGAGTCAAGGAATGGATTCTGTATATATTTTTCTTACTTATAGATATATAGAAGAATGTAATTTATAATTATTAGTTAACTAACCATGCCTTCACGATACCACGATGGTCCTTTAACAGAGTAATGAGATTTCCTCGCTAACCACGCCAATGTACACAGAACTAAAAGCCCCACATCAGCTAATTTCTCAGCAGCAGTACCTAATTATACATCATAAATATGAGTTGTAGTGCATAAAACTTGTTTATCCATGTACATAAAGCTATGTATTATAATTTTATGTACTTAAGCGATAGCAATTACCAATAAAGATACACATCAATATAAATTAACTTTTACGAAGATTTTGTAATTTTCCAGAAGCTCCTTTATACTGTGATTTGATGTTTATCCATAAACAGAAAAGTTACATCAGACCAGTAACACCCGAAGGTGTAGGCAGAGCATCACAGTACACTCCTAACGTCTCACCAATTACGTTTACACGTTACGTATTTAATAATTATGTATACACCAGACATGAATTCAGACTCCAAAGTACTACTAGAAATTTCTACTAGAAAATCAAGTTAGAAACATCCAATAGAATGTGACCCAGAATTCGAATCTAAGAACTTGCGATCAGCTGTCGCTTGTCCTAAAAGGCAGTTATGTAGAGTGAATGATTCCATCAATTTTATTTGCCTCATCTAATTTAAATAATGTAACATGTACGAACATCTGGATCTTTTTAGTTAAATATGCATAAACGCAAATAAAATATCACTATAAATGTAACAATTGAACGATATCGCTCACTTCGATACGTAGAAGTGAGCAAAAGTAATGACCTAATATGAATTGATTTCTATTTTGTATTACATTAATTAAAAAAATACGAATACATCGAGAACCCCCTCTTGTGCTCTAGTTGATTAAAAAGGTAATAAAGTGGTTATTGTTTTCGCAGTACGTTTATTTAAAAGTTTTTAGAACGTTTGTGACTTTACTTGACATTGTCGGTCGTATAACATACCACCTACAGTGTATATGCAAATTTGTAGTCGTTTGTAAGCGTGTTGAATTTTTTAAATGGAAGCCCGTTTATATTAGGCCAGTACTTCTATCCCATCCTATATATTAGCAAATTAGTGTTTTAGAGTAAAATTATTACATTAACATTGTTCCTTACCAGAGCGAAAAGATACGAGCCTGATCGAATGCTTCCTTGGACGAGTGGTCGCAGAGCGTGATTCCTGACCGACAAGTTCTGGGTTCGTATTCCGGGTCGGGTATTATTGGATTTTCTTGCGTGGATATTCTAACTTAGATTTTCTAGTAGAAATTTCCAGTCCGCCGAAATGGCCCGCCACGTATTCCGTGGGACGTAAAATGTGACTAGTGAAACGTGGGAGTGTTCTAGACTTCTCTGCCTAACCCTATAGGGATCACAGGCGTGATGTTAAGTAAAGAGTGACCCGGCCGACCTCGTCCACAACAATGTTTGTGTGGTGTCCGCACTATCTGTGTGCTGTAACAATATTTACGTGTTTTAGCGCCTCTGTATACATAGGACGAGTTGTTACGTGGCAGCTTAATACTACATTAAACTTTTCACCTTTTTTAATGTAAACATGATATTGACCCGTGTGTTTTTTTATATATATTGTCATCAATTTTACGGAACGGGCTGATAATGTTAACCTGTTTATTGTTCCATGTATGGGTATCCGGTTACACTAAAGTTTAAGGTCGTAGCCTGTCATCCTAGCTATTTGGTTAAGAGATTTAAGTTTTAGGCTGGCATCCTCTTCAGAACCGTGGTGATGGTCAATTGTTTAGAATTCTTTTCAAGTGTGCATTGCCGAAGAGGCGAGTTAGAAGTCCATCTTTAAACATAACGTAACATCACGCCTGTAATCCCCAAAGGGGTGAGCATCATAAAGAAGAATGTAAATGACCTTTCAGTTTATTGTAAGGGTTGTAAACAACTCCTTAACGAGTCTCTATGGAAAAGAAATGCTAACAAACACTACGCTTTAAAATACGTTTTAAAAAGTTATTTTGTTGATTTTGATGGAAGTTAGATGTAATCGTCTATTTTATTGACTTGGCTTCTAGCAATTTAGGACACAGACCGCCAAATTAACTGGCAACATTTATTCGATACACGCTATAATTTAAGGACTGAAATATTGTGCCTAAAATGATATATATTAGCTTAAAATATGTTAACATTTACATAAGTTTTTATTGCGTTCTAGTTTCGTTTTTATTTCGTTTTAATTTTTTAAGACCTATTAACTTACTTATGTATGTACGTTATTACCTAAAATTATCAGTTTTAATATAGAACTTTGTGTGAATATCAACCTTTTATGTATACCTATATATCATGTTTGTGTATTACTCGAAAAGATTTAAGTAAAAGAACTTATGAAGCCTTACTATGCAACCTAAATCCTAGTTATTAAAACATTTTTAATGCTTGATCCTAATCAGCTCAATTACTTTGATAAATTTCAATTATACATAACTATAATTATTTAAATTTATCAAATTAAACCGCTAATTCAATTAACGAAATAAAAAAAATTATAAATGCACGATACTAAACATTTACCTTACTGCCTTTATTAAGCCTTGCTGTCCATTTACTAACGAGACCCCACTCATGAGCCTCTCAGGGACTAAATCTAAATTTCGCTAAGAGCAGCCTGTTAATTTTAATCAGGTTGTCCCTGAATTAACTCGACGGGAGTCCTTTAAAAACATTTTGTTAATTATAACGCATCCTCGAAAGTTTAATAAAATATACCAGAAACAGTTCATGTTAAGAATACTACTTTCGTTTCTACAGATATCTTAGCACAAGGACGGGAAAAAGGCGTGATGGTACGTTTTAGTTGTTTTACTGTTTAGTTTACCAACTCGCACTTAGTCAGCGTGTGAGACTATGGTCTCAACTTTGTCATTCTAAGAGGAGGAAGTGAAGGTGGAATGATAAAAGGGTCGACAGAGAAAGAAAATGTTTTCTAATTGTGTCTTGGTTTTTTATTGTGTTTAATATTTCGCCTAACATAATGCTTAACATCTACAATTTTGCCTAACTCACTTACATATGTCTGTCACTGTGATAGCACACCTTTGACTTTATAGCACATCAAGTAAAGACAACATCAATATGCTGTCCACAAAAGCTTTCTGTTTTCCAAACACAAGCGCTTAAATTTGGAAGGTCATAAAGACAATTGATTTAAATCAAAATCGGAACCCCGACAAACAACTCTGCGGAATGATAATGAACTCAATTAAATGAAGGCACTAATCGATTTAATTAACAAAGCGTCTCATCAATATTGTATACGTTATGGGGTAGGTACGAAATCTGTTTATTTAGGTCTACCCTCTGCGATATACGCGAGGTAGGTACATACATACATATGTGTAGGTGCGCCATGGTTGTTTATTAAAATAAAGGTTTGTCTTTATTTTACATGATTTATTGGATTCGATTATATGTAGAACGTCAGAACCGAAAGATAACGAATTTAAAAAAAGATTAAAGTAGCCATGCCATGTAGCCGATAGTGCTGCCATCTAGACGACAGTGCCGTCATTTGTTCAATAACAATACTCAACAAACGTCGCCCGAGTTCGAATGTCACATTATGGCAAATAAGCAGATGTTTACACAATGAAGAGCCCTCATATTATTTATAGCTGTCCGAAAATATGAACTTCCTTAATAAGTTCATTTGATAAAAATCGTACTTATATCATGTATGCAAAGATGTTAGCTATTCGAATGCAACAGCGTAAAATTAAAAGTAAATAATATTACCGAATAATTAACAAAATTATATAAATCCAACAGTTCTCGATGTTTTATTAGTAGATCCTTTTTTTGCTGTAAAATATTTAATGATTCAAAGATTCAAAGTACGTACTTTGATACATGTTATTTTGATATTTTGTTATTTTGATATTGAGCATCTCGTCCACAACATGTATGCGTATAAATATAATTATAGTAGTGGATTTCTTTAATAAGAAGATTTTTCTCCCTTAACATTTATTTATTAGGCTATATTCTGAATTACTAGAGTTAAGTAAAATAATAAAATGTCCTAATCCCTCGCAGTATTCATGGTAGCACTAATTCATAAACCCTTTCCGGCGTGCTCTATACGGTATGTTCAACATTTGTCATGACTTAATGAAAGGGCAATATGGTGTAATTTGGTAAAATTCACTTACCCTCCACAATATACGACAATTACCCTGAATTGACGAAGATTTGCGTTACCTGTTTACCCCGTTCAGTGCCGCCGGTTTGTTAGAGTGCCAATGAAATATCGCGTACGAAAATAAAGTCGTGACACTACAATTGGGGGATTTGTGTTTATTATGTTGATACATTTCGATAGTATTTTTAAAGTTGTGACCGTAAAGACCATATTATTTATAAAATTGTGGCTGATTTACGTCAATAGGCTCTCCTCTTACTCAATGGGACGTATAACTTAACTGGTGAAAAGTCAAAATTTTACACTCTTCTGCCTAGTAGTGCAGAGAAATGCTGGCGTGATGTTATTTTTCATTATAGCTTCGTATTGCTTTGTTCAATCTAAAGACGAAAGATAACACAACTTGGAAACAATGAGCCATTGATGTTAATTATGTTACTAAAGTCTTTTGTTATATTTTTGTTTTTGTTCTATTTAATAACTAATTTTAATTAATTTATTTGGTGTAGGTACAGGCGAAATAGCGTTAATCAGACTTATTTCACGTCACATAGTGTTTTCATAAAGATTTTGTGTTTCTCAAATTAACTGTTGCTTTAATTAAAAATTTTATCTAAGATGGCAATAGGTTAACCACCTATTCCAAGGGACTTAAACGTAACTGATAAAACATGGAAGTGTACTTTATTCCTCTGCCTACCTCTTCGGGGATTACAGGCGTGATGTCATGTTA
>DWME01003370.1:0-18480 GCA_018244795.1 Parelbella ahira ahira | reverse complement strand
TTTAAACCAAACTATTAATATTCCTATACATACATTAAAACCAAATAACGACACAGGTAATGGTAGTCTTATTCTGGGAATTTTTGGGAGGTCAAGAGGTTTGCGGCCCTGTGAAGTGGAATATTTGTTATGCTACGTACGATTTAAGTAGAGCTAGTTCAATAATTTAACAAATTTGTTTAGATTATTCTAAATTGTTTGCTAATCCTTACAACTATTTACCAGGGAAGCTTTAACCACGTCTTTCATTATGCGGCGCACCAACCTGCTGCGCCGCGCGCCGTTCACGCGCGCGCTACGTACGCTCAACTCGGTCGCGGATCGTATAGGTCTATTCAGCTGCACACTGAATGAGTTCACTGTGGTCGCCGAAACTGTGATTGCAAACTGTAGTAAGGAATAAGTTTAATGTAAATAACTAAAATGAGATAAGGTAGTAATTAAGTTAAGCTTGCCTCGCGAATTAGGCCACCTGTAAGGCTAGGCTAAGTTTTTTGCAAATAATAAATAAATAAATAAATTACGCCACATAATAATAAGGTTATATTAGATAAGACTATCAATTATTTCGATTGATAGTGCTTAAGTGATAATGCCCGTTTAAGCGAATATTATAGATTTGG
Organism: Parelbella ahira ahira; assembly: GCA_018244795.1. Lineage (NCBI taxonomy): Eukaryota > Metazoa > Arthropoda > Insecta > Lepidoptera > Hesperiidae > Parelbella > Parelbella ahira. The sequence continues at coordinate 17,857 of DWME01003370.1, read as the reverse complement.
TTTACGTTTAAAGAATATCTGTACGATAAGCAACAATGTTAATTTCAGTAAAAATGTATGTGTATATGGATAATTTTTCAAAAGAGTGTTAATCAAATCTTGTTATACGCTAACTAATAACAGTTGACAAAATGGTCACAATGCACACGCCTTTATGCATGTCTCTATTTGCATATTTGCATAGTTGTTCATGGCCATACGCGCATTGACACGTTCCAAGCGACATGTTCGTTACACAATTTGCAATGTGCTCCTACACTAAACATGGCTGGCATCTAAAATCCCTCAATTAGAACTGCTTGGGATTTCGGCTTGTGGACTTTCTAAGTTTGGGACTAGTTCAGTGGATTGAGATTTGTTATTTGAATTTTGATCTAATTTCTTACATTGCTGAGAAATGATTTTAGAATCGCTCTACATTAATCGATTTATTCTTAATAACTGTATATCAATAGAGCTACACTAGAATCGGGACCGCGGCTCGTTCGTTTCGTATTCGTCCCGTTACATACATAAATAGAGCTGTTCTACAACAGTAATATCTATCGCGTGTCAATGGCAAGCAAGGACATACATATGTAACACACGCGGAAACAATCAAGAAGGTGTAAAAGTCATCATTTCCAAGATACCATAGAAAATTATTATTATATATAATCAATGTGACGTGTAAAATGAGTTAACAGAACGAAATAAGAATATCGATCAACCCCGACTAACGCAGGATGACTAAGCAGATTCTATAGTTCTCTAGTAGCGAAAACAGAGTCGGATTTTACAGGGTTTATTGAAGCGGGTGTATTTAAAGTGGACAGCGTTATTAAGTTCATTTACAGGCACACACGTTTCAAATAACGTGACCATTTTGCAATACGAATCGTGCATATCGCAGTTCAGCCTGGCTCCCAACTGCTCAATAGGTCGCTGTTCACGTGCCCCAGTTCCATCGTGAACAATTCCTGCTTGCGTTAGCACAGAATTACTTCTGACGTATACGATACTACACGAAAGCACTTCATTGTATGATATTCCATATACAATGAAACAATTTGAAAACAAAAGACAATGGATTAATACTAAATATGCGGTCATGTTATTACTACAGCGATTTCTTCCAGAAAACCTCGATTTTTGAAGCTCATTTTAAGAAAAATATCGAAAAGAAAAATCTTAAATAGTATAGACTCGACCCAGTTTGGGAATATATTTGTCTAATAATTGTTAATTAATATGATTACAAAGAACACTATCATTAATTACACACTTATGTTTAAAAACAACATCAAAAATATTTTAAATTAATCAATAAAAGTAAATCAATTAATAGAAGCTAATTACGGATATATTAAAAATATATTAGTTAAGTCATTTTAAATAGACATGTGCGCCGCGCCGAGGAGTCTAAAGATATTTTTTGATTATTATTATAGATTCGTAGCACCTGCAATTTCCAGGAGAAATTAAGCTTCTACTCCAAATATTTCTTGCATAATCGATTGGCACTTCCAGCATTCAAAGTATTGTTTTGATCATATTAAAGTGTATATTAAGTTATCTGTTACAAATTTTACCTAAACTAATTGCTGCTTATAACGATCAAAGGGAACAGTCGATAACAGTTGCCGCAAAGTTACTTGCTGTTACGAACCGATTTACTAACTGTAAAACGTCAACAAACAGCTCGCTGTGAAACCTAAATGTATAATAGAGAAGGGTACAAAGGCTCGTTTGGTTGAAAATTGAACGTTCATTAACACAGCGCTTCGTATGCAAAGTGGCCGAGGGGCGACTCTACTACAGAGACAGAATCAACATCGATGGAGTGCGATTTACCTTTGAAAACAACGATAGCCTACTAGTTTAGAGATCTGGTTTCAAATCCTAACATACACTTCTTTACAAAACAGGTGAACGTTCTAAGATGAAATGTGCACTTTCTACATCGGTGAAAGAACATCCTGGGGTAAAACCGACCTCTCTAGAATTCTCCATAATGTTCTCTAGGGTACGGGAAATCTGCCGACCTGCACTTGGACTGAGTAAGTATTTTAAAATTATTGAAAATCAAATCAGATTTCTTTTTAACAAATCCTAACAACATATTGGCAGATGAGTTTTATTAATTATAAATTGATAAATCTGAAAAAAAATATTTATTTCTTTTAAAGTTACAAAAACATAATGAACACTGTCGCAAACACTATAAAAATATATATATAGGATATACTTGGCATTATTTTGAGAGAACAATCAGGGAGTGAGTATAATCAAGCAAAGTAAAAAGCGGCAAGAATACACGTTGCTCAGAAGCCGAACCAAATTGAAATTTGCCGTATATTTATCTACTCAACATTTCACGTGGAAATTGGTGGCAGAATGAAATTAATTAACGAGTATAACTAAAACAGAAACAACGTTAAACCACTGGCTGCGTCGTACACACGAAACGTGAAATTTTATACATTATTCTGTCACACCTTTGTCTCCCTAAACTCTAAATAAACTCCTTCGTTAAAGAAACAAAGCTGTGTGATAGTTGTCCCTGTACTTACAAACAAGAAATAAGATATTGTAAATACACATTGTTTTTATTTCCATTTATATATATTTTTAATCCTTGAGAAATAAAATATCATAAGAATTATTAGAAACTTTATCAGTACGATAACTAAAGCAAAATTTAACATAATAAAAGCATTCATAGTTATCATTTTTCTGACCTTTTCTTTTTCTTTATCCCATCAGCAAAACAAGCAACCTTTTGCTTTTGTAAATGCTTCATTTCCCAACTCCAGGTTATTATTTCTGCCATATCCATGGAATTATTTATGCTTGCAATACCATCACTTACAATCTCTTCTTTACTTTTCACATATACAGGGTTCCTATTACATACCCTGTCCTTAGATCTAAGAACATATTTTTCTGAAATATAGGCACACGGATGTCTGTAAGGAGGTTTATGGTTACATGTAGTTGACCATGCTGGTCAATTTTGGGTACATTCAAACTACGGCTCATACAGATTATTTTGAAAATGATTGAAAATAATTTAGATTAATTTTTCAATGAAATATTGATGAAGGAAAGTTCTTATAGAAATAAAAAAAATACCATGAGCCCATTCTAGTTCCAAGATGAAGTACAATAACAAAAAAGCCTGGAATAAGTTTAGCAAAAGACCGTCGACGGTAATGAATATTTATGTAAGTTATTTTAAGCTTTGAGTCGCCGCCATCTTGAATATATCGATTTGATTTGAGCTTTGCGTGAACTTTATAGAACGTTTTGGAAGTAATTTTGTGCAATAAAAGGGTTCTCTCACCTAAAAGCAGCCAGTTCACCTCGTAATAGCAGTTTCTTTCACAACTCTTTCATCCTTTAAACTTCTCTCTCGAACACCTTGCTTAAACACGATAAAAAAGCGCCCAATAATAATGTTGTCAAAAGGTTTATACTGAAGGGAAAAAAATTCTGAATGACTGTTTAAATCATATTAAAATGTTTGTATGTACTATGAATATCTGACAAATATATGAACTATGTTGTTCGCCCTCTTAATATTATTTACTCGTATACTACACTCCTCTGCCTATCTCTTAAGGGAAATACAGACGTGATGCTACAATTTTTTGTTACGTTTCTCCTCAAATTGTCGAGTCGACAATACTCTAAGAAGTCATTCTGCATTCAAATAAAAGTAAACTCATACATTAAAATATGTAACACATGTGGCTAATAAGATTTTAATGTAAGTCACATGGAGTTATGCGGAGATGAGACACTCGCGCTTTTCTCACGACTCGCGCCCCGTTCTCAGGATAAATCAGTGGATTTTTGCAGGCGAGTGTAATAAATCGTTGGGAAAATTCACCAACAAATTTATATCCGGCAGCGAAAGCAACTTTCCATTTAACCCTCAAAAAGCTTATGAAATTTTAATGCTGCGAGGTTGTATCTTAAAGGCACTTCGGTAAGTGCGGGACGAACAGATTTGCAAAGAATATAAGAAAGGCTTCGAATTTGGGAAAAATTTAACGTTAAGTTTGAACGTACATATTATATACATTTAAAATACGAGTAGTAACTATTTGGGAACGTCAGGGTTTCTTTCGTCCCAACCTAATATAAGTCTATTCATAACTTTTATCTTCGTCTCGCTATGATCGTGTTCCGTGAATTAATTGCACAACAGTAGATAGTCAACTATAAAAATTCTAATATTCGTGTGCTTCTTAGCTAAACGAAATGGCGTGTGAGTTATCCAGGTTGCCTTACGCATAGGACAGACTGAAAAACAGTATCGTAGCTTTCACGGAAACAGACCCATAGTGTCTTCACAAGGTGAGATGCATTATGATCATAGAACGTCACACCAGGCGAGAGAAGCTCTGCAGGTTTCACAAAGCTCAGGGAACTTTGTAAACAATTTGTAATCGTATAGGTTTATTTACGATGTTTTCCTTTACTATAGTAGCAAGTACAATAAATTTTTGGAATGAAAAATTAATATAAGCATCGTCCATTTAAAAGCCGGCCGCACCTGGCTACTGTCACGACATTTTTTACAAATAACACCAAAATATAAAACACATTTTTCCTTCCATATCATTGTAAAAACTATGTACAAGGCTAGACATTTCAAATTAATATGAAACATTACATACTTTTATAACCGCATATCACTGACGTATTATAAAATGAACATAACAATTGCTTAACTAAGACCAAACGGTATTTTATTTTCAAAAGCTTATAAAATGTTATGCTAATTCAAACAAACCGGTACACTCTACAAGCTCGCAAAGCGGCTGATATATATTTGTTGTGCTTCAATCTATTTAAAATCTGTTTGTTTTATAGCGGTAATATATTCAAGGCACATTTTCAAATAAAGATGTGCTCGATTCAAGACATCGGCGGACGAAGCGTTGGTTTATCTGGTACAAGTCACGTCCTGCTGACGAAGTCTTTGCAGACGGCGCCCGTAACGATCTGACAACATCTCTCTTGAATATAAAAGCTTTCTAGGGAACCGCAGATATTCAGTTATATTTATATTTCCCAAGGGGAATATTTTTTGCTGAGTAACCATATACATATCTTGGAAGTAAGATCAATATATAGAGTTTCATTTTTTAAGTTATGGTTTAGATACTGGAAAGTATGTATAATATTTTCATATGGCACTACCACCTTCAGGCGTTTACTGTTTCTTTACTTTCTCTCTATAACTTTAAACCAGCAATTCTTGTATATATATAATCTGGATCTCTGAAACGGCTAGTCCGATTTTCATGATATTTAGTATGCAGGGGGTTTTGGGGACGATAAATCGATCTAGCTGGGTTTCACTTTTAGAAATTGCGTTTTATCCTTATTTTAGGGAATGAAAAACTGCCACAATATCATTAGAATACGAAGGTAAATTTCACCACCATCTACAAGATTATAATAGTTCAAATCGGGCGCTCCCGAAACCAGAGGACCCCGGTTCGAGTAAAGATATCTCTAGCTCGATTATTTTTTTCAAGTTCCTTTATTGGAAGTCTTTTATCAACGCATCTAATTGGTATCTTAAAAAAAAAAACACAAAAAAATATCGATCTAATCTCGGTAATCCAGGTGCTTCTTATTATCAGACCACACTACAGTTGCCTTTATTATTGGTAGTGCTTATCACGCTTTACTCTAGCCTTTAAAGCCGTTACTTCAAGTGTAAAAGTGTATACTTAGGCGATTATCTCAGTCTTCAGAATTAATAATGCCTTTGACCTTTGGTTGCTGTTTTATGTTTTAAATAAACGTGTATGTTATTCTTACTGGTGTAAAAAGAAACAGTATAAATCTAGAGAAATAGACGGCTTAGTCTGATTTATGGACGTTAACTAACGTAAATTGTTGCTTTGGTACGAGTAGCTATGGTGTTGTTTACTTATACACTCGCTTGTGACTATTTCCTATGAATACTGCATTCATAATGTTATTCCAACAAACATTTTCCGCAAAGCTCATTCAAACTAGTTCTACATTTTTTAATAGCCAGATAACTCTCTTTTAGAGCACTCGCTTTCGTTTTACATTTAAATCTTCCGTTTGAAGTTTCATTCGAGTATAATTTCGCAACAGCTTATGAAAATATGGCGTGAGAATATCTTCATACGTATGTGTAGTGATGTGGGAAAGGTTGAATACATTTAATCAAGATATTTGTAAAATTGACTGCACCCGCGGCTTGCCTGTGTATTGAGGCCGGGGCGACAGCTTTACGTCAATTAGCCGTAAAATCGTATTTATTATATAAATCACATAAACTGCGATTGACATTTATTTTTTATTACATCATCACGCCTGTTCCGCTACAGGGCTTACCGAAAGTACTAAGTGCTAAATATGTCTATCCTCATAGACTAGACATGCTTCGTCTACACTTATTACTCTCTTCATCTACGCACCCTGCTTTCTTATGAATATTGCTTTATATAATGATGTACAAGGTCATCACCAAATTTGTTTTGAAAATTGCGAATGTGTAGAGAAAATTTATTTTATTAGGTTATTTCAAAAAATAAGAGTTATAGTAACCCTTATCATTATGAAAGATGAACCCTGTCCAACAATGGAAACAAAATATTGGGTAAGGTATACTTCTATAGATACCTTGTACATTATTGATTATTCTGTAACCAATACATTTTCAGTACTTTTTTATCGTTTATCATAGTCATAAAAAGTAAAGTGCGAGACACACATATAATATTCAACACGAAAAAGAGACAGTAAAGTAAAAAAGAGACAAATAGTGGCCAGTCATATCATTGTGCTAAATCTTAAATGTAGTACTGTAGCAAAAAAAAAACAAATTATTACTACGGATAAAGTGGTGGGGAAGGGTCGGCCGGTCGACATTAGCCAGGCCCAGATACGCATCTCGTTAGGGCCGGCCAATGAATTTAAACTGCCTGTTTGAGGCTCGCGTTTTAAAAGAAAATATTTGGCTACAATTTTTTTACAAGGGCCTATTACGTTTACCTGTCGGATGGAGAAGGAATACATCCCCCGACCCTGTGCTGAAATACCAGGGTGTCGTATGGAAGTCACTAAGCCTGGCGCTGGCAGAACGGTGAGTTGCGGCCTGTATAGGCTCGACTAAATGTCCTGGACGCCGACGAGCAGTAGCGTAGGCGGTACGAGAAGCGGTTTTCTGCGATACCCATTTCGCATACCCAGCATAGGGATTACGGGCAAAAGCCCCTCAGAGTGATTGAGAGCGCGACTGTTGATGGCAGGGGTCGTGGGTTCGAAACGAATATTTCTAACTTAAAATTTCTAGTTAACATTTTTTATAGTGGCTCACAGTCTGGGTTTGAATCGGCTGACCTCCATTCCATTGTGGAACGTGAATGTCACTGGTGAGACGACGGAGAGTACCATACTCCTCTGTCTACCTTTTCGGTAATTACAGATGTCAGATTATTACTTATAGGTAATCTAAAGATACTTTAACATTTTGTGACTGGATACATTATAATGCCTTACGCAAGGTGATCTCGTAAGTAGAGCGTTAGGTAATTCAGTATATTAAAATATATTCACTGAATGTATTCGCTTGCACGTAAAAGTGGCACGTATCTGTTGAAAAGGGTCAGTTTACGGCCTTATTTTACTGCCGGGAAATTCCCCGTAGCCGGTGGGAAAATTCACATAGCAACTCGAAATTGAAGTTTGTTTTGCAACCTTTAGAAATGATAGTGAAAATGGAGAATTAATTGTTTTAGACCTTTTAGGACTATTAATTTACGTTATCTGTATTCGTTTAGATAATTGTGTATGCAGATACAGGCCAAATTTATAAATTAGAACATAAAACCTTTATTGAATGAACATTTTCATTGTTCGATTTAGGTCTCCAATGAGAAAGAGAGCAACGGACTGATAGTCTGTACAGATCTGACAGAATATTACGGAGAACTGTGAGATATGCAGGTTTTGTCACGTTTTTCTTAATAATTTTGCTACTATCACCTACACTGCCTACTACGCCCCAAATTTTGGAGCCAGGACCTGCAACGTTAAGCTATGGCTGATTTCTTTTCTACTTTCTCTATATTTACTTTACGGAATTACTCCCATCTTCCAGGTGACATTAAATATAAACATGCGCTAATTTCAAGTGCGTTAAAAAAATCTCTTTTTTCGTAGAACATGAAACAAAAGCTCGAGTCCAATTTGGCAAAGCTTCCGGCAACTCGCAAATTAAATGTTTAATTTCTTTGTTAATTTTATCGTGCCAAAATAGACAATTTAATGCTAATGAGTGTTTGTGAAAATTTACTTTGTAATTAACAAGAGATGTTATAATAGACGGAGAATATACAGGCGCTTATAAGGCTTTACACATACGTACAGTGGTATTATTCTCTAGTACTATTAACGATACCATATAACGAAGCAAATACGATACTGAGCAAATTGTTTCATTTTATATTATAATATAGACCGACCAAACTTATTGTAAGGCTTGGCGGCATATTGAGATCTGTAAATATATTATTTCTCGCGCATTCTATCCGAAAAGCCGGAATGGTTTTTGTTCACATTTTGTAAACACGTGACAGCCGAACATGTTTTCTTTTTGTAACAAGAAAAACCCGACTTTATTTATTTCTTCAGTAAGAAAATAATTTCCGTTCACGCAAATAGGCATTTTTTTGTTTTAATTGAATCGAATTAATAATTTTTTTTAATCACTGTAAAGCTCAGTAAACTGGCAGGTGGTCAGTTCTCGGATGTGTGACCGTCAGCGGGATGTATTCAGATGCGGGTCCGTACCCTAAACGGTGAGCAATTTAGTTCTGGATGTTATCGTGAAATAAATCATTAAGCATTTAAGGCCTTCAAGTAGGCACTTCGTTGCTGACACATATTTTTATCAACTTGCATGTCCTGTACATTTTCGAGCACTCTAGGATTCTACGATTTATGTAAATTATATATAATGTCGCTAATTTTATTATGTACGAGTTGATGTTTTCTTACGAATTCTTACGTTTAGACGTGTTACAAATATATAAAACGCGACCATCATGACTCATCTAGCAGGAAATAATAAATTCTAAGACACAATTTCACGTTGTTGTACATGACCGGTTTTAATAGAAGAAGCTCTATTTTGACTACGATGCTAATTTTTGGTTTCCCGCAACGTCCAAGCCCGGAGTCGTGAGAGGCCTGTTATCTACGTTGTACGTGGCCGTGTCAGAAGGTTTTACTTTCAGCGTAGATTAGGGATAGACGCAGAGGTGATAAAGGTAAACGACTGACATGGCATTGAGTTCTAACTCACATTATTCTCATGCACGTCAGAGCAATGTCGTATCTGCACTGATGTGGTGTCAATTTAATCTTTTACGATTATTATGAATCAATGACCAACTTGAGGTAGAATGTGGAACCAAAACGAATACTATTTTATTATATCTTAAAAACACGCATTTTATGGGATAAGCGAGCAACAATTGCTAAACATCTCTATACCTATAAACGGTACGCATCTTCTACCTTGATAAATATACTATAAATGTATGTGTTTAACAAGCCCTTGCGATGACACATGAGAAAACATTGTCCCTGCAGGATAAAGAGCTGTTGTTTTAGGCCGCGTGCTGTCCACTAACAAATTTGAACAAAGGATAACATGCCCAACTATACATAGTTTTGTCTCGTCAATCATGTTCACACTAATGTTGTGAAATATATTCTGATCTGTTGTTCTGAAATCCGCCATTGATCTGTTCAAGAGGCATGCCTTTTTCATATTAAAGTGATTGTGTGTACCTATATTTCATTAACATAATTCTTTAGTGTAGTAAATATTTAAATAAAACCTGCTAAGTATACGCAATGCATGGTTATATTTAAAAATTTCTGCTATAAGTATTTAACGTAAGTAATTACGTTAAAGTCGTTTATGGTATCGTGAACATTACGACACCACATACCTAATTAACGACGCAGACGAATTTGCGACAATCAGCTAGTAAATAATAGCATAAGATAGATTCTAACAACAAGCACAAGCCTTGAAGAAACAAATACACAAAAAAGAAGAATCCTTTGCTCTAAGTACACGTAAACACAATTAACACGAACGTTCAGACAGATGTGCCAAATACCATTACGTTTGTCACGTTTTATTAATTTACTTTGATAACCTTGACAAAGGGCCCGGCGGGAAAACAGAGTTTACTTGGATACTTCCCTACGTGTGTTTTTGGGAGTTGTTTTTACTGCCCTCACTAGATGTCTTATTTTCATTAGAACCCACCCCTGAAACAAAGGTTTTCAGAGATAACAAACACCGACGCCCCACGAGCGCTAATATCCATGAAATTATTTTCCTTCACTCTTGTGCTAACACTGAAATTGAACGAGTCTGTTTGTTTCTGTACTTTTGAATATATTCGTAATTACATTTAATTTGACTGAAAAAATCAAGTAATCAAGTTTAAATAGGGGCCTACGTACCGCTGATTCGTGCTGTAAGCATCATAAAAGTATTTATTGTAAAGCTGTTTTATTATTATCGAGAAAAATGTCTCGAAGAAAAATAACTTGTTCCTGCTTGTCTTTGGGATGTTAACAAAACTGGTAAAATGTGGTAATACTACAGTCTTCTACCAAAACCTTTCGGGAAATATAGGGGTGATATTAAGTTATGTTACGTTATCCCGAAGAAACCTGCACATATTAGAATTCTCTATGTTTTCTGAGGCTTATCAAGTCTGCGAACCCGGGTTAATGTAAGCTTTCTAATTTTGAATCTTGTCTAAACCCTTCTTCAATAGAACAACAATGAGTTGATTATGACCATAATGATGATGATCAAGTGACATATTCTTTGTAATTCATTTTTTTTTCTGTTTCATGAGATTCAAAAATCTTTTCATAACATATAGTGAAAGGATGTTTTTCTTATTATTAAAGAAACCTCATAAGGTAGGGGCGAATATATAAGTATACAGATATTATTATACCCACGAAAATTTATCCAGCGATCCCTTTAAAAAATAACCCCTAAGGCGTCACACCATTCCAAGAGATAGATTACTTTTCACAAAACGCATTTTTCACTTTTTTTAGCCGCTTAAATAGGACGCATGAATAAATAGAACTCATTGGCGAAAATCTGACTTTCGAGGGTAAAATAAAAATAATAAAATGAAATACATTTTTTGAGCAACAACAATAATATTGCTATTATTTGTAGTTGATTTTATTGCATTAGGTGTATTCATAGTTTGATGATTTGTTCATTTCATCCTTATCTTTATCAGCCTACTCGCGTCGACTTCTGGACATAGGCCTTTCCAATGGCACGCCTTTGAGCTCGAACTTCATTTCTTCGCGTCCAACCACTGCCAGCCACCAGATGATTTGTATTTGAAATTAATACAAAAATTTTAAGAAGACGTTTTAAAAAACATGTTAAACCAAATGTAATTTCAATTTTTTTTACACAATCCGTTGCCACCTACAAGGGAAGCTGACAGAAAAAGTATTCAGATTCCAACAAATACTTACATTGTTAGGGTGTGACGCACGTGTTCCCACTCGTGAGAATGTCCTTGCCCAATAATGGAAAGTAAACTGATACAATTTTTCGTACCTTCGTTATCTCTTGCAACACAAACTGATACTGTTAGGTACTAAATATATAACCCAGTCAAAAAACCATACAATTTAATCGTAAATTCTTTTTTATTAATGTTTATTTTGAACTATCCGACTTGCACTAATTTGTACTAGTGACATTTAAAGGTCTCTGACAGCCGTAGAGCACTCAGCTCCCAGCCCACGCAAAGCATTTACATAAACTAACTCAAATAAAACTCGACATTTCTGTGCGGGACAATAAAATTTACTTATTGTATTTGAATTTATGTAAATTGTACCAACAATTAAATAATGCAGCAGTGTTCAGTAAAAATGTTAAATGTCAGAAATAACAGATATATATGTACGAGTATATACACCTGGTGGGAACCCTACTGTGCCCATTATTTTGCCAAGTGATATAAAGTTTTATTCGAAAGCAAAACACTACGATTAGGATTTCAAATGGTATTTTCCTATAGCTCGTGTAAAGTAATTTCTTTAACCGCGCCTTCGATTTAATAGGCTTCGCTATGTCCGCGAATGTGTTACGTGTGATTTGTTGCCATCGATCGGTTCTTGATAAAAGTAACATCACGCCTGTAATTCCCGAAAGGTAAGGCAAAGGTGTATAGTTCACTCCCACATTTCAACAGTTACGTTTAAGTCTCATGGAATATAATGCCATACACCGGGCACAATTCCAGACTCCGAGTCATTACTAGAAATTCTAAATTAGAAAAATCTAATAACACCTGACCCGGAATTTGAAACCAGGGCTTCCCGATCGGCAGTCGCGCTTGCAACCACTCGACCAACAAGGCAGTCGGTTCTTGGTAGGTACTGTGTATTTTTCCTCAACACTCGCTTCGGTGAATATGACAGTCCCTTAGTAATAAGCATCGATTACAAATTGCTAAAATGTCACATAATGATGTAATAACGTTTTTCGGATATTTTCTCCTTTGGGCACCTGATGCCAACGTAGGCCCCAGGAGACCCTGTGTTGGCGTAATCAAACGACTGATCAACTAAACACATATGAATATATACTTATATTGATACATTTTTGTAGGGCCTTTTTCATTTTATATAAGCAATCATGTAGTGTGATCAATTATGTTAATTATGACATATAAAGGTGTCATTTGATTGTTGTTCATATTAATAAACGAAAATCTTTATATGCGCCTAATTTACTTGAACGAACGTAATTGAGAGTAGTTACAGGAACATTAAGGAAATATGGAATTCTTATTCCGACGTACTGGCTCGCCACGCGCCACGCCATTTACGTTGCCTCACGAGCTATCGCCAAGACCACTCACATTCAACTCATTTTGTCTCATTTAAAATTCTATATTTGTTTTGCGAATATTAAGGCCCGTATTCATGAACGTTGTACAATCATGTTTTTACAATTGAATATTTTGTTCTTGTCTGTCATATTTCAAAAGTGCTAAGAGCGAATGTGACGAAATCATATAGTAGCTGAAACGCTGAAATATATTCATTGAAATAGATTTATTCAATACAGACGAACGATTTTGAATAATGTACTTACTTTAGTAAATTTGACTGCCCCGTTGGTCGAGTGGTTGCAAGCGCGACTGCCAATCGGGAAGTCCTGGTTTCAAATCCCGGGTCGGGTACTATCGGATTTTTCTAATTTAGAATTTCTTTTATTGTCTCGGAGTCTGGAGTTGTGCCCGATGAATGGCAGTAGACTCGCCGCCTATTTCATTTGACTTAAACGTAACTGGTGGATCGTGGTCCTACACTCCTCTGCCTGCAGCTTCGAGAATTAGAGGCGTGATGTTACGGTGTTACATTAATATCGTCCGGTTCTGAGTAAAGTACTTAGGTAAGTCATACACTAATGTGCATACAATAATATTACAGTAACATTATTTGGGTTTGTTATAGTATTGACTGAGCGACACCGACTCCCATCTGGCGAGTATGGCAAGCTATGGTTTCAGTAATTCTCAGTCTGAGAGGAGACCCGTGTCCAGCATCGAATCCATAAATGTATAAATGATGATTATGACGATAGTAATAGTAAAGGTTATTTCTACATATAATATGGTACATGAATAAATATAAACTTGAATGTTTGAGTCATCACTTCTTGGACTAGTATTCAACATAATCCACCTAAGGTTTTCATATCTTAAGAATCGCAGTGCAGTGTAACAAGACTTGCTTAAACTAATATGTATGTGCTGCGTCTTTTTATAGTGTAAGTCCATTTCAATAATACAAATGCAAAAAATACACAGTGCGTTTGTCGTTTTTACGTCACAGCCGTTGAATTGATGTCAATAAAAAAACGTTTTGAATATAACTAGCAACCTTGAAGCTTACCCCCCTTAGCTTAAGCTTAGCTTGTAACTGCACGAGAGTGGAATACGGAATGAACGATTGAATTAATTAATTTTATGAATATGGGAACTATTAATTATTCGTCTCTTCTTTACAGAAGAAGCGCGTCAGATCCGTAAATTGAAATATTTGGAATTTTGTTCCTACCGCATTAGGAAGCTGACGTGATGATGTAATAAAAATAACACTGTTAATAAATAAAGGAATTTTCAAAACAATAATCCACATGCGTTATTTTTTCCTTGGTATCAACTATAAGTAAGTACATTCAGTATGCACAAGGCTACTCGTATGTAAATCCCTAACTGTGCTCCCGCACTTTGCATAAGCCGAGTGGCCTAACACACTCAAATACTGAGCTTCGTGTTTACATCTGTGTACACAGTATAAACTTACATATTTCATGAACCAGGAAGTTCACTTTTTGTTTCTGTACTTACATGTTGACACAATTTAGAAATAATTTATACTATAGCACGGCAGCTCTACAAGGATAGAAATATTTGACACTCGGTGCTCTCTGCCTAGGTCCCAGTAAGGGACTTGGCGTTATGATATGTACATGCATGTATATACTTATATTTTATGCTATACCTTCAATTTACAGTCTTTTAATCTTTGGTGGTTTCGGCTGGAATTTGTAAATATTCTTAAGTTGAGACAGCTTCTGTATAAGAAGAAGAAGAAGAGGAAGGGTTGATGGGCTGTAGGAGATTAATGAACTTATTGATCTGGTTAGTGAGGGGAGCGGATGTTCCTGGTCAGCTTTTATCTCGTTTATGTTTCTTGTGAAGCTCATATCTGCAATATATGCTACATGAAGCTTGCAAACAACATTGTAAGTTTTTTTGTAATCACATCATTATTATATGTATGTCTTTCACAGCTGTGAAAACCAGCATAACAATGAAAAATATCAATCGATTTATTACAAATGTTAAAGCATTAAAAGTAGGTAATTATTTAAAGATAGCTTTCCCGAAAATAAAATATTCGTTACACTTCATAATCGCTGATCGGCCAGCTTTCTGACCTTTCTTTGTAATACAACCAAAAATAAGCTCTCCGAAAGTTACTCGCCTTCACGGCCGGCCAGACGGGTACATTTTTATCCGACTCGATATACCTGTGATACCTATCATACTTAAATTAAATACTTTCAAATAAAATTAATAACTTTGATATTACGTTCATTAAGATATAATACATACTAAAACTCAAACCATTACTGCGTTATAACACAATTCAAGTACCTAACATCACGTCTGTAATACCGAAGGCGTAGGCAGATGGGCGTAGTACACTCCCACGTTTCGCCAGTTACGTTTTTGTCACATGGAATAGGTGGTGAGCCTATTGCAATACAAGTACTGGCATATAATACCTACAGTAATACGAAAGTTCCTGAAAATTCGAGAAACAATCAAATGGTTTTCAAGTCGAACGCGTGTGTGCATGAAGTCCAAAAACACTACTTATGAGATATCAGACGGCTATCGGCATTATGGCAGGCTCCTGCAGACGGTATGTCAATTAAATAGTGTTGATAAATGTAGTGCCTTTGCGAATATTTATTCGCTCGAAATATCCCCATTGTCTTAGAAATGTTTAGAATATCGATTGTGTTGTATAGCGGCCACGCGCCTCTGGCACGCTACAAACAGAGGAAGGGAATACAATGCGTTTCATTCCACAAAGTATGAGTATTCTTATATTTTAGCATATAGTCGTCGTACGACACCGGTATTTAGAGACCATCTTGCATCTTAACCCGTAACAATGAACTAAATCTATCTAATTACTGTTTCCGTTTTTACAGCAAGTAATGTATTATACAAAATATGTTTTATGTACCATAGGTTATATTGCCTTAGCAAAACTAACAAGTCAAACAGAACACACATAATATGTGAAAATGAAGGCTATGTACTTAATCGAGGCAAATCTTGATTTAATTGTAAAAACATTAACTTAACTTGAATTGTACAAACTTATGACTCTTAGGCCTTTTCTTATGATCTCTGAAATCAATTTTTTTACAATACATTTAGGATGATCAACAATGAGCGGGATTGAGATATGTCTAAGGGTATAAGCGGGGGAGCCGTCAGTACACGATATGTTTGCTAACAAAATTTGCACACACCCTTCAAAATACAACCTTACTTATAATTTTTTCGGTCAGTAAAACTCAATTAACATAGTTTATAAAGGCAATATTATAATACAGCCTTAATAAAAAATGCTCAATGAATATTTTAATAATCCCGTTTCCGAATCATTACCTCCATTCATTTTTAATACGGTTATCGTAACAAGAGGGCGCTGATTTTCATTTAAGCCGATAAATTAATTGTGAACTTTAAGCCGGGAACTCTATATTGCGCACTTTATACACGGATCAGTAGTGACATTGTGTATGATTATCACCTACGCCGTAAGGGTCCTAGCGCGACATTATTGTAGTAACAATAAATATTTACATACATATATTGCAGTGAATTTAGTACCTGTTTTTTTACATTCCTTACAACACACAACACGAAACAAAGAGAAGCTTTTAATAATAAGGTGATATAAAGCGAAAAAACTCCGCACATTCTAGCGTCTAAAATATGTACGTCACAGCGGGCTTGTTAACAAATTTCCCTTGGTGCTGTTCACGGGAAAATGGCCTTTATGTGTCATGGAATACGGGACATTTATTTAATGGTCCTCGTGTGACAAACTATCTGTCCAGTGGACCGAGAATTAACTGGCCTTATTTATTAGCTGGACGGCGGCTGGAGTGCGGGACTAGGTGGATACGGTGAAGACAACTGTTTTAACACTGCTCTCGACTTCGTTTATCGGGTTGCAAATTATGCGAAAACCTTTACCCCAAAAGAAAATCAATTTATTTGTCTTTTACAAGTTCGTTTTATTTCTGCCAAAATTTTTGCGTATTATTATTCGTTTTTTATTCTGACAATAATAACGTAACGAGTTTCCTCTTTCTAACAATAGAGCAATTATTTCTTCCTTTTGCTACTAACTGTATACAATGAACCAGTTCAAATAATTTCATTGTACTATTTTGAAAAAACAGTGACAAAATTAAATAGTAAACTCCTGTTCAAAATATTTCTAACATCAAATAAAGTTTATTTCCAAAGTCACGCCTTATTTAATGGGTCCCGAGTGACAAAATACAGCCCTTAATAACAAAATACTGCCCGTAGGTTCAAGTGACCGCGGTAAATTATTTTCTACATTATAGTCTACCGTTACAATAGATTACTATAATGTTTGTGTGTTTTAGTCTATGTTTCATAGCTTATAATGAAGTATTTTTGTTGGCTCAGTCTTTCGTGACTATAACTGCTGCAAATATTTATAGTGAGAACAGCTATTTGATCTACCTGCGAGTTGAAATGTGTTTTCGTATACCTACCTATATCTGTAGGTACTTAACCTCTTTAGTATCGTAGGCCGGAAGTCGGATAGCTTTGTTCCAAGATATTACAAAATATTGAGAACTAAAAAAGTACCTCGTTAATTCAAAATATTATGAAAACTTTTTCGCTTTCTGTATATACAACCAGAAGACTATTTTTGTTCTGGAATCTCTTTTAGGTAATTGACAATGACTGTATGTATACGGTTGCGATATAAAACGATGTTCTCTGAATACAATAGAGTTATTATATTTTTAGATATAAAACTGTGGCATAAAACGTTGATTGCCTTGTTGGTCGAGTGGTTGCAAGCGCGACTGCCGATCGGGAGGTCCTGGGTTCAAATCCCGGGTCGGATGCTATTGGATTTTTCTAATTTA